>JAODAL010003679.1:0-169170 GCA_025379985.1 Phyllomedusa bahiana
TGCCACTTATCCTGACATTTTTTAATTTCTAATTTTTAGGGTATAACATACGCTGTTTGGGGAATTGATAGGAAAGTGCTGGAAGAGAGAGGAGTCTAAGATGTATTTGTGGTAAATTCTACAGGGACAAGTAGTGACCACTAGAAGAAGACACTGCATGCTGTACTGGACAGAGAAAGAAATGGAAGGGAAAAACAAGGGAAGGCATTATGGAGGTTTGGGCCAGAAGAAGAAAAGGAGAAGAGAACAACTCCCATCAGAGATGACGTCTTCTGTGAGTCCCTGCTGTCAGGGGTCATTTTACTTCTGTGTTGAATCAGTGCTGTATTCATGTGATGGTGACCTGACTACTGGTGATGTGATTGGTGGGGTTGTAGGTTATGTTGGTGCTTATGTAGTGTCAGTGTGGGCTATATATATATATATATATATATATATATATATATATATATATGTGTGTATATATATATATATATATATATATATATATATATATATATATTAACCGCATGACTGGTATGGGCTCAACCAGTAATTTTTAGTACTAAGTCCCAATAGCTTTTCTCCGATAAAGCTTTTAAATATATATATATATATATATATATATATATATCTACACTTCATATTTGTCATTGGGCTAAAAGTACAAGGCACAATAGATAGGACCTTAAGTAGCGCACTGAATTTGTGCTGCCCAAGTGCTTAATTTGGTAGGAACAGAAATTCATGTGGCCATTGATTCCACTGCATGGCCTAAACTGTTTACAGATTTTGAATCTGGTTGTAGGCTGCTAGAACGTGGTTCACAAAGAATACATAGAAGTCAGACTGCCATGTAAAATTAATGAATACTCAGTCTCTTTAGGTACGGTATGTTCACATGCCTGCAGATTTTCCACAGTGGAAAATCAAAATTTGCACAGGTAAATCTGTAGCGGCAAATCCGCACCAAATTGTTCGGTAGAACATTTGCTGTCTATGCTTCTTTTGCCTCCTACTTTTTTGTCCAGCCATGGAGCTGTGAGTTTGGCTGTGTGTCTGTGTTTTCCATGTATGTGTCCAACATCAACATTCCCGTATACATTAAATTGATAAAATTATTTATTTTATTTGCAATACTTTTAAACCTTGTGGAAAAATAGGTGCTCTGTAATTTCTATATTTTTGTAAATTTCAAATTGTTAAATTTGATGTAGTTATTTAATAATATCTTCATTGTGTTAGTGTCACAGTCACTAGGAAGTACACATAAGTATTCATTAGGATTTCACTGTGTTGCTAGATGCATTGACCGTGTGCTGTGTACAAGAAACAATAGTGCCCTTAAAATGTTACTTTAAATTCATGAAATGTGATCACAGTGTTATCATCTTCACCAACAGCTGTAAAAGGAGGACGCAGAGAAAGATACAAAGCAAGTGTATACAAAACTGCTGTTTAAATGGTGGTTCTTCAACCTGATACGGGAGGGCCAATCTTGTACCAGTGAAACACAAGATTGGGACATCTGGGAGGTGTGCCGCTGGCTGAGGAAGAGCAGTTGTGTTTTAATTAATCATGTGTAATAATTGAATAGGTTGTAATTAGATATAATTACACTGAAAACACAGTTTCAATACATAAGTATAAGGTTTTTATGCTCCTGTGTCAGTTGAATGGAAAACATTCGAACAACCATTATAGCAAGTAATTCATGATGCAGGTGTATGTGTAGGGATATCCATGTACACTATGTCAAATAATTTCAGAAACAAAGCAATGGACACTTTGCATTTAATGTAGCAGTCACTATTCATGTTTACAAAAAGATATTACTTCTCTATATAAAAGGTTATACTACCCATAATGCCCAAAATTTTAGAAACAAATCTGAAGCATCTACAGTATTTACTTTACCCTCTAAAATGCCTAATTTATGAAAACTAATGCACACACAGTGTTTGAAATGCTCACAGCAACCTGCAAAAGTATTTCTTTCAGTTTCTGAACTTAACTGGTTTGGCTAAAATCCTTTTCACTTTGCAAAGCTCCTGCGAGCTACATTGTGAAATGAGGATAACTACATCTAATAGAGTGCACTGCGGAGTTCCTCAGCTCTTTTCCCATAAGCCTTTGCTTTATGCAAAACAGTCAGTGAGGTCTGATAGGCGAGTAAATCCTCACACCAACCAATTTATTGGTGGCTCTCCCTAAGGAGAGATCCTTTCCCCTTTCAGTTTCTAAAACATACTAGAAAACATAAAGCTATTGCACATTATTTTACTTTTAGACTTTTTATCAGGGCTATTATTATTATTATTATTATTTATTTTTTGAGCGCCCTTGGTTCCAGAGCGCTGTACATTCAGGTTTCATACATAACATAGGTCAAACAAGTACAAGGTGACAAGTTACTAACTAACAACTGGTACAGAAGGAGAGAGGTCCCTGCCCGTGAGGGCTTACACTCTAAAAGGAAGGTGGGAAGAGACAAGGTGAGGGGCAGACATGGTTGTGGATAGTGTAGTGACAGCAGGGTTATTGTTGGTTGTAGGCAATCCTGAAGAGATGGGTTTTCAGGCTGCTTTTGAGGCTGGTGAGAGTGGGGGAGAGTCTGATGTGTTGGGGCAGTGAGTTCCAGAGTGTGGGTGAAGCACGGGAGAAGTCTTGGAGACGGTTGTGGGAGGAGCTGATAAGGGGAGAGCAGAGAAGAAGGTCCTGTGAGGAGCGGGAGGTTGCGTGACGGGAGATATCTGGAGATTAGAGCAGAGATGTATGGAGGGGAGAGGTCATGGAGAGCCTTGTAGGTCAAGGTTGCTAACTTGAACTGGATTCGCTGGGCAATGGGAAGCCAGTGAAGGGATTGGCAGAGGGGAGTGGCAGAGGAGTATCGAGGAGAGAGGTGAATCAGACGGGCAGCAGAGTTAAGGATGGATTGGAGGGGAGCGAGGGTGCTAGCTGGGAGGCCGCAGAGAAGGATGTTGCAATAGTCTAGGCGTGAGATGACGAGGGCATGGACGAGCATTTTTGTGCTTTCGAAGTTAAGGAATGAACGGATACGGGAGATATTTTTCAGGTGGAGGCAGCAGGTGGAGGTGAGGGTTTGGATGTGCGGTTTGAAGGACAGATTGGAGTCAAGGGTTATCCCAAGGCAGCGGACTTGTAGAGCTGGTGAGAGAGTGTAGCCATTGACTTTGATAGAGAGATCAGGTGGAGAGATGGAGTGGGACGGTGGAAAGATGATGAGTTCAGTTTTCTCCACGTTTAGCTTCAGGAGACGTGAGGAGAAGTAGGAGGATATGGACGAAAGACAGTCAGGGATCCGGGAGAGTAGAGAGGTAATATCTGGGCCGGAGATGTAGAGTTGGGTATCATCAGCATACAGGTGGTAATGAAAGCCATGCGATGCTATTAGTTGACCCAGCCCAATAGTGTAGATAGAAAAGAGTAGTGGGCCCAGGACAGACCCCTGGGGTACACCAACAGAGAGCGGGCAAGAGGAGGAGGTGGTGCGTGAGTGAGTGAGAGACGCTGAATGTCCGATCAGTGAGGTAGGAGGATATCCAGGAAAGGGCCAAGTCCGTGATGCCGAGGGAGGAGAGGATTTGTATGAGGAGTGAGTGGTCGACAGTGTCAAAGGCGGAGGACAGGTCTAGGAGGAGAAGCACAGAGTAGTGGCGTGAGGCTTTGGCAGTTGCTAGGTCGTTGGTGACTTTGGTTAGGGCGGTTTCTGTAGAGTGGTGGGGTCGGAAGCCAGATTGCAGTGGGTCAAGGACTATAGTAGTATATAGGAGTTTATAGTAGTATTTTTATGTTTTTTAGAATTACTTACAGAGGTTTAACAAGACTTTCAGAAACCTCCCGACTATCCACCACCTCCCTACTATCTACCACCTCCTTAAGACAAAAAATTCACCCCTACTTATCTCTCCCATATCAACCATTACAGAGCTCCAGTGTTCTCCACCGGTCCCTCACTGGTGATATCACATTCAAAAATCCCATAGTGCTGTAACCAATCTCTGGCCTGAGCAACCACAGAGGTCAGTGACTGTCTGCAGCATCTTGTGATTCGTTAACTTGATGCCATCAGTTAGGGAGCGGGGGGAGGAAGAAGGATGACCCCAGAGTTCTGGCGGTGCTGCATTGGTGGTGATGGGGAAGATAACCAGGACTGGGAAAAAGTAAGCCCTAGGTAAATAAGACATATAGCGCCCCTCCCCCCATGTAAAATACAGCCCCATCCATGCCTACTTGCGCCCCCCTCCTGCCTGGAGATGAGCATACAAATACAAAAAGACACATAGTTGCCAGCTCACCTGGAATAATATATATGTACATCTCAAAGAAAAAACAAAGGGGGCGAACAATCATGAAGGTTGTAAAGAAAAACAAATAAATATAAGCAATTCTGCTTACCTTTTGAGGTTGCGCTCCTATTATAGAGGCACAACTCTCATATGCGCTTGCAGGGCTTTGTAGTGCCGTAGCCCTTATCACGGCAGCCGCTGGTCTCGTACAGTTCGGCACTCGGATGAACGCCGAGTCGATCTGGAAACAGGAGAAAAAATGGCAGACCCGGCACATAAAATATGATATATATTTTATATTCAGTTTTGTTGGGAATGTAACTTTATTTATTGTAACTTCTCGCTATTTCACATATACAATCCACACCGATTCAACATAGTAATGCAGCGCCGCTCATTTCTATATAAGGGCTTCAATCTCTGCTTTTTCCATGGCTGGAAAGAGACTAACACCGACATCCTTGATTGATGCATCGTTCTTCCAATCACATACTGACATGGACATCTTTTTTTCCCTTGAAGTTGGTAGTGATGAGACTTGATTGACAGCATAGCCCTCAAGTCAAATCCTTTGATATGTTGATTGACATCTTTGCAGACCTATGCAGAGATAACCATTCATTTAAATACCTTTGTATCTTTCATAACAGAACTACCCTTGAAAAAGCGCTGGTGTACAGCGAGAAACGCGTTGGGTTTTATTGTCTGTGTTTTTAATGGTGCGAGGGCACACCACCCCTGCACTTTTTAAGAATAAAAGACACTTTTAATAATAGTCAGCATCCTTGGCTTTTATCGGAATTGCACGTGCACCGGTCCGTCATTTTTTCTCCTGCTTCCCTATGTACATCTCAATGAAGACATGTAGAGGTACACAGATGAAAAAGCTAGGAGGTTATCCGTCTGCAACGTAACAAAATCTTGCCAAGGAAGGTGATGTAATCCAGCACTAGATATGTAAAAAATAATATTTATTTAGTCATCCATTAAAAAAAGCATATGCAGCTGATGAAAAAATCACTGACGCCTTTCGAGCATGTTAAACCTTGATCGTAGCATGAAGAAAGGAAAACTAAAACACTATTTAAAAAAAGCAACAGCCAACGGTATTCCAAAGCAAGTTCACATGACAACATGTACAAATAAAGTTGCAAAATGGTAACATATATAGGTAGAGCATCAAAAAAAAACCTCAGAAGTAACAAAAACAAGTGCAAAGAAAAAAAAACAAAGTTTATTGTTTGTGTTTTTCTGTTCATTCTGTTCAACTTTATTTATACATGTCATCATTTTGCAACTTTATTTATACATGTTGTCATGTGAACTTTCTTTGGCACACTACTGGCTGTTGCTTCTTTTAAATAATTATTTGGCGTTTATTTGTTCATGCCACGATTAAGGGTTAACATACCCGAAACACATCAGTGATTTTTATCTGCTGTATATGCTTTTTTAATGGATGACTAAATAAATATTATTTTTAGATATCTGGTGCTGGATTACATCGCCTTTCTTGTCAAGATTTTGGTAGAGAAAAAAGTATAGGTTAATTTCTGTTTTACCACAATGACAGGTGGTAGGGAGGTTTTTAAAAGTCTAAGTTTTTGTACTTAAAAATTGTGAAACAAATAATAATAATCTTTTTCAAGCCCAACTAGTTATTTTTCAATGATACGAAGCATCTGGCCACACAAAAAAATGCAAAAAAAAAGCTGAAAAAGTGCTGAAAAAAGATTTACACGTGGCAATGTTTTATGTTGCATAGGTGCCACAGTTTATCTGTTATAAAAGCTGCATGTGTTGTGGATTTTGATGAGGATTTGAAGACGATTTTAGTGGATTTTACTTCTTTTACTCATTGTATTGCAGAGGGTGACATGAGTAAGTTCCCAATAACCTGCATCAAGATTTACATTTAATGCACGCAGACTTATCAGGGAGTTCACTGCAGCCAAATCTAGAGTTGGAAAAAACAACTTTTGTCTTTTATGTTAAAGAGAGCTGAGAGTATGGCGATTCTCCTTCACATTTCATTTTCTTGGAACTCCATAAGATGGATTTTGTACTGCAAAACTGAAGAACTTATGTTATTCTTTGGGTTTTATTTTCCCCTTGGCATAAAAGATCTTTCCTCTTCTATTTTTAATTCTGTTCCTTACCATTTTTGCAGGGATTTTTTCTGTTACCTGCAGTTTAGGCAAGTTTATAGGAGTTATTTCTTACCTCTCCTATCTACCCTCAGGCATCTGATGCCATCTTCTGCAGATGTGCAGTGGACCACATTTGCAGCTTGGCACCTGGTCGGCATATTGGTTCAGAGCATTAATGTACCCTCTTCTGCTATTGTGCTAAAAAAAAGATAAGATTTCTGATGTGTTATTTTGTGTCTGTTCCTGCTAACATCAAGTCCTAGTAAAGTCTAAGGAAAAGAGAGGAAAAAAACCCACCATGAGATTATTATTAAGGCTATTGTTTGCTGTATTGAGTAATTCCTTAGAATGATATCATTATCCTTCTTGGCACCAATTAGCCTCAAACATACCTACATTTCCATTTCTCCTTCTGGTAGTGTGGTATTCAAGTTTACTCTGTCGTGTTTTATTTTTCTTTCTTTCTGTGCTGTAGTACCACCTGGTGGACATTCTAAAGTGCTACTGTTACGACTATAGTTAACATGTACAGGTTTTTGTAGAATATACTGTATTTCCTTCATTTTCCTAGAAGTCTAAAACAGATTTTGGCCCCAGGAAAACTTTTTTTTTAAAAAAAAATACATAATTTGGACTTTAAGGGAAGTTACTTTTTATTGCCTAATGGCTGCGAACACCCCAGTTCACAGTTCTAAGGCTTCATGGAAGCTACTCTTACAGTGTAAGTACATCTGAGAGTTGATACAGGGAAAATAACCAAGCTCCTTTGGATAATCTGGTCAGAGGATCACAAGACCACTAAATGGGAAAAGCTTTAGGAACCTCTAGGAAGTCTAGTCGACAAAACTTTCACAGCTCTCATGTCTTTAAAGATGCTTTCTCGTCACAATGATTTTTAGCTTTTTAAATAGCTTTCAACATGTAGAGAAAGGTGAGTGAAGACTATTACCAAATACATTGCTGTTCTTATTTTGCTTTGTTCAGGAGATAATAGAGATTTTATCTACTGCTAGTGTACACAAGTTTCTCTTATTAATGACCACCTCTCTTTGCTCTTTCTCTTATCTGATTGGTCCAAGCTGTCTTCTGACCATGGTGAGTCACTCCCTGCTGAATCTTATCTGTAACACAGAAGCTGGTTTATTTAACCCCTTACCACTGGAGCCAGTTTTGGCCCCTCTGACAGAGCCCCGTTTTTTAAATCTGGCATGTGTCACTTAATGTGAGAATAATTTTTTGACTCTTTAACCTATCCATGTGATTTAGAGGTTTTCTCGTGACACATTGTGCTTTAAGACAGTAAGAAATTTTGGTCCAAAAAGTCCTTGTTTATTTTGAAAAATATCAAAGTATCGTAAAAATTTTTTAAAATTTACCATTTTCAAACTTAAAAAATGTCCGCATGTAAGACAGATAGCTATTCCACTCAAAATAGTTTATAACTAGCAACTACCATATGACTACTGTAGGTTGGCATCATTTTTTTAAATGTCTTTTTTAACAACATTAGGGGGCTTAGAAATTTAGTAGTAATTTTCAAGAAAATTTGCAATGTACTTTTTTTAAGGACCAGTCCAGTTCTAACACGATTTTTATTGGCCTGTATGTTAGATGCCCCCATAAATGACTTCATCTAAGAAACTGCACCCCCTAAAGTATTCAAAACAGCATTTAGGAAGTTTATTAACCTATTAGGTGTTTCACAGGAATTAAAGCAAAGTGGAGGTGAAATTTCTAAATTTCAATTTTTTTGCAGATTTTCAATTTTTATCCATTATTCACAAGAACACAGTAGATGTGATCAGGGAAATGCAACTTAATATTGATTCCCCCGATTCTGCCGTTTTCAGAGATATCTCATATGTGGCCCTAGTGCGCTATTTGGCTCAACCACAAGCCCCAGAATAGGAGGAGCACCTACCGGACCCTGGGGTCTCATTTTCATTATGATTTTATTTAGACACCCTAAGGCGTAAAAACTTAATAAACACCCCTAAAAAGACCCCATATTTGAAACTACACCCCTTAAGGAATATATCCAGGGGTGTAGTGAGTATATTGACCCCCACAAGTGTTTCACAATTTTTTTTAGAGTTAGGCTGGGAAAATTACAAATTCGTTTTTTTCCAAGGACTCCTGGAAAAAAGCACCCCAAATTTTGTTACCAATTTCTTCCAAGTTCGGCAATACCCTACATGTGGGTGTAAATTGCTGTTTGGGCGCATGGCACGGCATATAAGGGAGGGAGCGCTATTTGGCTTTTGGAACGCAGATTTTGGTGGCGTCATGTCGCACTTGCAAAGCCCCCAAAGTACTAGAACAGGTGAAACCTTCCAGAAGCTGCCCCATTTTGGATTCAACACCCCTCATGGATCTCATCTAGGGGTGTATTGTGCATTTTGGGTGCACAGGTGTTCCATAGTATTTTTTAGTATTGGGCTATGAAAATGGGGTGGGACGGGAGGGATGCAGTTCCACCATTGTTTTTTGGGCTTCATTTTTACAGTGTTCACCATACAGGATAAATTACAGGATAACATTACTATGGGGGTCGGTACAAATGCAATGATATAAATTTTATATAGTTTTTTTATGTTTTATTACTTTTACACAATAAAATAGGTTTATAAAAAATTTGTTTTTATGTTGTCCTATTCTGATAGCCATAACTTTTATATTTTTCTGTATACAGAACTGATTATAGGTTTTTTGTGGGATGAGTTGATGTTTTTTATTAGCACCATTATGGGGTGCACATGACCCTTTGATCACTTTTTATTAAGGTTTTTGTGAGGCCTTTTGAACAAAATACAGCAATCCTCATAGTGTTTTTTATTTTTTGCAGCGGTCACCATGCGGTATAAATTACATGCTAGTTTTACTCAGCAGGTTGATATGATTACAGCAATACCAAATTTGTATATTTTTTTATGTTTTACGGCTTTTACACAATAAAAACACTTTAATTCAAAAAGGAAAACACGTTTTGGCATCGCCACAGTCTTAGAGCCACAACTTTTTTATTTTTCTGTGTACGGAGCTGAGTAGAGGCTTGTTTATGGTGGGATGAGTTGACGTTTCTATTGGTATAATTATTTTTGGGATAAGACTTTTTGATCAGTTTTAAATCCTTTTTTGGAAGCCAGGGTGACAAAAATACAGCAATCCTAGTAGTGTTTTTTATTTTTATTATCAACAGCGCACGCGCTATCCGTGATAAGTTATTTTTACTCTGTGGGTCGATACGATTACGGTGATACCCAATTTATATATATTTTTTATGCTGAAGCACTTTAACCCCTTAAGGACCCAGCCAGTTTTGGCCTTCCTGACACAGCCCTATTTTTGAAATCTGGCATGTGTCATTTATGTGAGAATAACTTTTGGACACTTTGACCTATCCCTGTGATTCTGAGAATGTTTTCTCGTGACACATTGTGCTTTAAGTTAGTAAGAAAATGTTATCCATACAAGCCTTGTTTTTTGGTGAAAAATATCAAAATTTCATGAAAAATTTGAAAAATCTGTGATTTTTTTGTGAAGTTCCAAATTTTCTGTGTACAAGACAGATAATTATTCACCATAAAATAGTTTATAACTAGCATCTACCATATGTCCACTATATGTTGGCATCATTTTTTAAATGTCCTTTTTTTATGACATTAGAGGGCTTAGAAATTTAATAGTAATGTCTCACATTTTCAAGAAAATTTGCAATATCCATTTTTTTAGGTACCATTCCAGTTCTGACGTGGCTTTGAGGGGCCTGTATGTTAGATACCCCCATAAATGACACCTTCTAAGAAACTAGACCCCTTAAAGTATTTACAACAGTGTTTAGGAAGTTTGTTAACCCTTTAGGTATTTCACAGAAATTAAAGCAAAGTGGAGGTGAAATTTCAAAATTTCACTATTTTTGCAGATTTTCAATATTTATCCATTATTCACTGGAATATGGTAAATGTGACTAGGTAAATGCAATGTAATATCATTTCAACTAGGTCTGCCGTTTTTAGAAATATCCCATATGTGGCCCTAGTGCATTATTTGGCTCATCCATAAGCCCCAGAATAGAAGGAGCACCTACTGGACTCTGGGGTCTCATTTTCAATGCAATTTTATTTAGGCGCCATTTCAGGTTTGAAGAGGCCCTAGGGTGCTAAAACTTAATAAACACCCCTAAAAAGACCCCATATTGGAAACTACACCCCTTAAGGTATATATACAGGTGTGTAGTGAGTATATCGACGCCACAAGTGATTCACGCATTTTTTTTTAGCATTAGGCTGTGAAAATTAAAAAAAAATGTTTTCCAATAATATGCAATTTTAGCTTAAAATGTTTCATATTTACAAGGAATCCTGGAAAAAAGAACCCCAAAACTTTGTTAAGCAATTTCTTCCAGGTTCGGCATTACCTTACATGTAGGTGTAAACTGCTGTTTGGGCGCATGGCAGGGCGTACAAGGGAGGGAGCGTTATTTGGCCTTTGGAACGCAGATTTTGGTGAGGCCATGTCGCATTTGCAAAGCCCCCAAAGTACCAGAAAAGGTGAAACCTTCCAGAAGTCGCCCCATTTTAGATTCAACACCCGTCAGGGATCTCAACTAGGGGTGTATTGTGCATTTTGGGTGCACAGGTGTTCCATCGTTTTTTTAGCATTGGGCCATGAAAATGGGGGGGGGTGGGAGAATGCAGTTCCACCATTGTTTTTTGGGCTTTAATTTTACAGTGTTCGCCGTGCACTGTAAATTATGTGATAACTTTACTATGGGGGTCGTTACAATTGCAATGGTATAAATTTTATAGAGTTTTTTATGTTTTATTACTTTTACACAATAGAAATAGGTCTATAAAAAATTGCGTTTTTATGTTGTCCTATTCTGACAGTCATAACTTTTTCATTTTGCTGTGTGCAGAGCTGTGTAGGGCCTTGCTTTTTGCGGGGTGAATTAATGCTTTCATTGGTACCATTATGGGGTGCATACAACACTTTGTTCACTTTTTATTAAGGTTTTTGTGAGGCGTTTTGAACAAAATACAGCAATCCTGGCAGTGTTTTTTTTTTTTTTTTTTTGCATAGCGGTCACTCTGCATTAGATATGACATGCTAGCTTTACTCAGCAGGTCGATACGATTACAGCAATACCCAATTTGAATAAAAGTGTTTTTATTGTATAAAAGCAGTAAAAAATAAAAAAAATATACAAACAGGAAAACACATTTTTGCATCGCCATAGTCTGAGAGCCATAACTTTTTTATTTTTCTGTGTATGGAGCTGTATACAGGCTTGTTTTTTGCGGGATGAGTTGATATTTTTATTGGTATCATTTTGGGGGACAAGACTTTTTGATCAGTTTTAAATTCGTTTTTTGGAAGGCAGACTGAAGAAAATACTGCAATCCTAGTAGTGTTTTTTATTTTTATTTTTAACAGCGCTCACTGTGCAGTATCCTTAATAAGTTAGCTTTATTCTGTGGGTCGATACGATTATGGCGATACCCAATTTATATAGTTTTTTTATGTTAAAGCACTTTTTTAGTGTGTAAAAGAATATTTATGCATGGCTATCTTCTGAGTGCCATAACTTTTTTATTTTTCCGTATACAGAGCTGTGTTAGGACTTTTTTATGCAGGATGAACTGACGTTTTAATTGGTACAACGGTGGTGTTTATAGAAGTTTTTGAACACTTTTATTCCATTTTATGTGCTGCGGGATGAACAAAAATCTTAATTCTGAGATTGGTTTTTTTGCTTTTTTTTTACGGCGTTCACCATACGGGTAAATTAACATGACAGATTTATAGGGCAGGTCATTACGCACGCGGCAATACCAAATATGGATTCATTATTTATTTTTGATTTTTTTTGGGGGGGCGATTGGCGTTTGTGAAGGTGAAAAGGGCGGTGTATGTGTTTTTATTTTATTTTTCGTGTTTATGTTTTACATGTTTTTCACTTTTTTTCACTTTTTTTTACTTATTCTCTTTTTTTTTTTTACTTTTTCCCATAGGGGATTTGAATGAGAGATCTTTAGATCTCTCATTCAATAGGAATCAATGCACAGCTTGTTGCTGTGCACTGGTTCCTATGGCAACTGTCAGTCGCGATGCCGGGCCATGCCCACAGGGCACGTCCGGGCATCGTGACATCACAGACAACCCAGAAGGCATTCTATGCCCTCCGTGCTGTCTGTCAGAAGGCAGGAGCTGCACGGATCGAGCGATCCGTGCAGCTGCTGCCGTCGACAGAGACGCAAGAGGAGCGATCTCCTCCTGAGTCTCTCTTAGTTATTGTGACGCGATGGTCGCGATAATTAAGGGGTTAACCGCCCCCCCCTCCCTCGGAGCGATCCCGGGTCGGGGCCGAAGCTGCAGGATGTCAGCTGTAATATACAGCTGACACCCTGTGCCGATCGCGCGAACTCTACAGTAGAGTTCGCGCGATCCTCAGGAAAGTATGCATACGTCCAGGTGCGTGAACCCCCAAACGACCTGGACGTATGCATAAGCCCAAGGTCGTGAAGGGGTTAAAAAAAAGTGCTTTTACTGTGTAAAACAATATTTATGCATGGCTATCTTCTGAGAGCCATAACTTTTTTATTTTTCCGTATACAGAGACCTGTAAGGAATTTTTTTGTGTGGGATGAACTAATATTTTAATTGGTCAAAATTTGGCATTTATATGAGTTTTTGATCACTTTTTATTCCATTTTATGTGCTGTGGGATGAACAAAAATCACAATTCTTTGACTTTTTTTACAGCGTTGACCTACGGGTTAATTAATATGGCATATTTATAGGGCAGGTCATTACGCACGCGGCAATACCAAATATGGGTACTTTATTTTTTATCTTATTTGGGGCAATTGCCGTTTATAAAGGAGAAAAGGGCAATATACGTGTTTTTATTTTATTTTTTGTATTTGTGTGTTACTTTTTTTCCCTTTTTTTTACTATTTAACACTTTGTTTTACTTTTCCCCATAGGGGATTTGTAACAGAAATCATCAGCTTGCTGTTACTAGGCAGACCAGTACACAAGCATTGCTGCTGTGTACTGGTCGCCATGACAACTGTCAGTCATCATGTCCACAATGTATTGTGGGCATGATGACATCACAGACGATCCGGGAAGTGACTTTTACTTCCTGGGCTGTCTGGTAAGCAATCGCTGCCGCACTACAGTGCGGCAGTTGCCGGGAAGCATGCAGGAGGAGCTCACTCCTCCTGCCTGCAGCTTCATTATCGCAACCATGACAGGTTGCGGTTAGAGATGGGCGAATTGATTCTAGCGAAGTGGAATTCGTTTAGAATTTCAGGAAAACTTCGATTCTGAAAGAAGTTGAAGTTTGGGGTGATTCGCGTGAACGAAGCGTGTTTTTAATTGATAAAATGGCTGTAAGCACATGGCGTGACATGGGGAAGGGAACTCTGGGAGAAAGAAAGGCGTAGCCTACATGACATGTGCGGAGATGAAGCCAATCAGAGACCGGCGGGATTCTGTGACGTTACCGCACTATATAAGTCCGGACGCGACGCTGGCAACTCACACCGCTCTCACTGTGCTGTGTAGGGAAGGTGCTGCCGCTGCTGCTTGTGATATCTGATACCAAAGAACTTACTTTTATACAACGATTTTTTCGGGGGTGTCACAGCTTGTCTCAGAGACTGCTTCTCTTACGTTCTAATTTTGATTTTGTGGGGTATTGGAACTGAAGTCCAGTGTGCGTTCAATTCAGCTGCATATACATTTTAATGCTATCTGCTCACAGCACATTGAATATCCAAGGGTTATCTCAGCCTGTTGCTGTTGTATTCAGTTAAAGAAACAGCGTTTTTACAATCCAAATACCACTTAATTTTTAGTTGCTCTTTTATTTTGCGCAGTTTAGATCCAAGGGTTAATTAAGCATTGTTCTGCTGTTGTGGTCATTAAAAGAAACGTTCTTTTTCACCGCCAAAGAAGACATTTTGCCTGTAGCATAATTCATATACGATGGTTAATTACAAGTTTTTCTGTTTTTGTGTTCCGTAAAATACACGCCGTTTTAACACGCTACAAAGCTGGTAATTGTTGGCACCACATTTCTTTTGAGCAATTTACATCCAAGGGTTAACTAAGTATTTTTCTGCAGTTGTATTCATTAAAAGAAATGTTTTTCACCGCCAAAGAAGAAATTTTGGCTGTAGCATATTTCATATCCGAAGGTTAATTAAGCCTGTTTGTGCTTTTATATTCAGTAAAATACACAGTGTTTTAAACGCACATAAAAGTAAATATTTCCTGCCCATTTGTGGAGCGCAATTTATATCCAAGGGTTACCCAAGCTTGATAGTGGGTTCATTTGGAGTCAAATATAGGGTGTGTATTTATCATATACAGATATCTTCATCAAACAGAGTCTGTACATTTTTGAACAAACAGTATGTCAGACAGAGAGGTGACAGGCTCTTCACCTGCGAGTGGCAGTGGCACAAACATTCCCGGAGCAGGCCCAGGTCGCAGAACAGCAAGGGGACGTCACAGCAGGGGTCACTCGGTGAGGCCAGAACTGCCGGTGTCATCTAGCGGCCGTGTGTTGTTCAGCAACCCAATGGTTCTTGATTGGTTGACTAGGCCATCTATATCCTCCCAGATGACATCTGACTACCCCAGCCTAGAGTCGGTGAGAACGTCAGACACAAACCTTAGTTGGTATGGCCCAGGAGTGGGTCAGCGGCCCTCACCTGTCCTCAACCCGCCTCTGTCCCATCCGATTCCCTCAGCCAGAGATCTATTATGTGGTCTGGGCTCAGTGCCACTATATAGCGAGGATGAACAATTTGAGGAGGGCAGTCAGCAGCTACTTGGCGGCGAAGAAATGGGGCCAATATCCCCTGTATCTTGCAGTAGGCGGCAAAGTATAGATGTTGAGAGTGGCATGGGAGGTCATGTTGTGAGGGGTCAGCCTCGGCATACCAAGACCGGTGATGAGGACAGCAGTGACGATGAAACACAAATAGATGATGATGTAGCTGACCGCACTTGGGAGTCGGGTGAAGCAAGGGCTTCATCATCGTCAGGAGAAGAGGTCGTCAGCTTGCGCGTCAGGCTGCGGCGCAGCCAGCAAGTTGGTTGCGTTGCCGTGAGTCAGCAGGGTAGCAGCAGTGTGAGGTCGGGAGCCAAGCGGCCATGGGGTAGAAAACCCGCTTCACAGGTCCAAGAAAGTAGCGGCACAGGGGCTCAGCGAGGCAGCGGCGGTAGTAGTTACTCAGTGCGGAGCGTTGGCGGTAAAATCAGCTACTCAGTGGTGTGGCAGTTCTTTGGTAAGACACTGGAGGAGCCGAATATGGGTATATGTAGAATCTGTGGGCAGAAAGTGAAGCGTGGCCTGGGAGCTAACGTTGGCACCACGGCCCTGCGTCAACACATACAGCGTCACCTTCCGGTTGCCTGGGAGAAACGTGGCTCAGATGTGGTAGTCCATCCTGCCCCCGCAGCAACAGCAGCAGCAGCGCCCAGTGGCATGCATGCCATTGCAGCCAGTCAAGGCTCCACCACCTCTGCAGAAGGGAGCTGTTTCTCCTTGCCATCATCTCCCAGTCCAGATGCTCCTGCTCCTCGCTACTCATGGCGCCAGCAGTCGTTCAACGAGGCGATTGCAAAAGAGACAACAGTATGCATCCAACCATCCTAAGGTGCAGAAGCTGACCATGCTCCTGTCCAAGTTGTTGGTACTGCAGTCCCTCCCTTTCCAAATGGTGGACTCTGCACCGTTCAGAGAACTAATGGCTTGTGCCGAGCCGAGATGGAAAGTTCAAAGCCGTAATTTATTTTCCAAAAAGGCAGTACCAGCACTTCTTAAATATGTAGTGTCCCGTAGTTCTACACCTGGCTTGCCTCGGCGAACAAAGTCACACAGGGGAGGAACTGCTCCGCGTCATGCAGCAAGAAATCGATGTGTGGCTTTCTCCGCGCCAACTGCAAATCGGAACCATGGTGACGGACAATGGGAGGAACATGGTGTCTGCGCTGCACCGAGGAGGGATGGTCCATGCGCCCTGCATGGTGCATGTGTTCAATCTGGTTGTGAAAAGGTTCCTGAAGTCTTCCACCGATCTTCAGAAGATTCTGAAAATGGCCAGGAAACTGTGCATGCACTTCATCCATTCCTACAAAGCCAGGAACACCCTCCTCGAGTTGCAGCGGCAGAACGGCCTCCCCCAACACACTCTGATATGCGATGTTTCCACCCGTTGGAATTCCAGCCTGCACATGTTGGACCGACTGTATGAACAGAGAAAGGCCATTAACGATTTTTTGATGATCCAGGCGGACAGGAGTACTCCCCTGTGTAACTTTGATGTCAGCCAGTGGCAGCTCATGCGTGACACCTGTCGTTTGCTGAGGCCATTTTAGGAGGTGACGTTATTTGTCAGTCAGCAGGACTACGGGACGAATAACGTCATTCCACTGCTTCATGTCCTGGAACAGATGCTGAAAAATCTGTCTGGGCAGGGGACTGGAGACGTGGCGACTACATCTCGCGGCCACATGAGTCTGGTGGGGACTGAACTGGAGGAGGAGGAGGAGGAGGAGGAGGAGGAGGACATTGGAGCAGAAGCATTGTCTGGTGAAATGAGTGGATTTTCTACCAAGGTGACAAGAAGGAGGAGCAGGAGCAGCTGGAGGAGGTAGATGGAGATGAGGCAGATGACCCGCAAGCACCGTGGCAGTATACAGTGGAGATGGAGGCAGGGAGCCCCTCGGAGTCACTTGTGCAGATGGCCCTCAGCATGCTGATTTGCCTGGCTAGTGACAGCCGACTAGTCAACATCCGGCAGAGGGATGACTTCTGGCTCTCCACCCTTTTGGACCCTCGCTACCGGTCCAAATTGGGAGCCTTTTTCCCAGCTGCTGAGAGGGAGGACAAACTCAAATACTATAGGGAAATCTTCCATAGTCAGCTGGCCGTTGCCTATGTGCGGCATCGTCCCTCCTTTGACAGGTCTGACCGCTGGGTTTTTCAGCACTCACATACTACTGCCGCGGCTGCTGGGGAAGGTGAGGGGGTAGGAGCAGTACCAGCTCCATCAGCAGCAGCCTAAGTCTGGAGTCACTGATAAGCAGCTTCCTTCACCCGCCTAGCGAGGAGGGCAGTCGCCAGCAGCAGCAGGACCTGGAGCAATCCCTGAATTAACAGGTGGTGGCCTACTTGGACAGCACTCTGCCACCCCAGTTAGAAAATCCGCTGGACTATTGGGCAGCCAAACTGGATGTGTGGCTGCAACTTGCCGAGTTTGCAGTGGAGAAGCTGTCCTGCCCGGCCAGTAGTGTGGCATCAGAGTGGGTGTTCAGTGCAGCGGGGGCCATCGTTACCCCAAGGAGAACCCGCTTGTCCACAGGAAATGTGGGAAAGATGAATCAGGCGTGGATCGGCCAGGATTTCCACACACCAATGCCTTAGGCGTCAGATTACATCAGCCATGACGCCTCACCAAAACTTTGAGAAATTAGTCTGGGTTCAAACTACCTGCCTCAGCCACTATTCTGATGCAGCCACCCGCCTGATACCAGACATCTGCTGCCAATTTCTCCATCTGCCTACCACCATCTTTACCAGGGACTGGCATTGCCACCCACCTCCACACTCTGTCATTACGCCACTCTATGACCTCATGCTGCTGCTGCTGTTGCTGGTGCCGTGACCTCCACACTGTGTCATTGTGCCATTCCCTGACCTCATGCTGCTGCTGCTATTGTTGCTGCTGCGGTCATCTCCACACTCTGTCATTGTGCCACTCTATGACCTCATGCTGCTGCTGATGCTGCTGCTGTGACCTTCACACTGTGTCATTGTGCCACTCTGTGGCCTACTCCTGTTTTTGCCACCTACAGAATGTCATTGTGGCACTCTCTGACCTCATGCTGCTGTGGCTGCTGCTGTCACCTCCAGACTCTGTCACTGATGTTGCCAGCTTGTTTTTTTCCATCTGTCGCTGCCATGACTTTATCAGGCTACATTTCTGTTTCAGTTTTTTGGTCAGTTTTGCCCTCTTAAGTGCCCAGGGAATTTTATAGTGAAGCGATTCTAAGAGTGGCGGCAGTCATCTGCGTGTCATACTAAAACACAACATTGTATGAAGACCAAACCAAGCTCCCTCTGCATATTTAAGCATGGCACAACATTCTACAGCACCATGCAGGCTCTCTGCAGCCTGGAAATAGCTGTTTTTTAACGCGATTCGTCCCAAAGTAATTCGGACCGAAACAAATTTTGTCGGAAAATTCGGCAAAGTCGGCGAATCGAATTTTTGTGAAATTCGTCCATCTCTAGTTGCGGTAATGAAGCGTTAATCACCCGCGGCCGGAGCTCACTCCGGCTGGGGGTGATGCGGCATGAGGCCAGCGGTAATATAACGCTGGTCCCATATCGCGATCGTGTGCGGCTCGCCCGCAAGCCCGCATGATCGCCAGGACGTATGCATATGTCCATTTGCAGGAACGCACTTCCTGCTAGGACGTATGCATAAGTCCTATGTTGGGAAGGGGTTAAGTTAATGACAAGCTTTAACCCTTAGAGCTCTTTAGCCATGTACACTACAGATTATAAACCTCTAGCAGCAAGCCTGAACAGGCAACCTGTCCTTCTGGGCAGTATCCCAATGGGCTGCTCTGCAGGTGGGCTGCCTGACATGCAGAAATAAGAGGAAATTAAGACCCTGCTGAGCCATTGAGACATTGTCTCAATAGGCAGTATCAGAGCGATCAGTGACAGCGCCCTTTTCTCTGGTTCAGGCCACAACACAGTGCTAGCTCCCCCTCTTCCTTCATTGTGTGTCTATTAGTGAAGCAGCAGGGGAGCAAGTATTTGTTTACTCCAAGCTGCTGCCCTGCTCCTGCGGTCCCAATGAGCTATGTGGTAAGTGATAAAAGACTTTTATGAGGGACAAGGTGAATATAGAGACTGCTCTGATAAGACCCACCATGGCTAGTAATGATGTGTATGGATACTATAGGCTGACATTAAGCCCACAGGATCCAAATAGATGATTAGATGATTATTAGCCCTGATGAATAATTTTGACCCCTCTTGTCATCACCAGCAGTCAGCCCCATGCAGGAGTCAATGGAGGGACTGGTATCAATTGTGTAGGCACTTCAGCCACGTCAGAAGTTAATAAAGAGGCTAGTATGACTTGTGTGTGCACTGCAGCCCTTCAGGAGTCAATGGAGGAGCTGGTATGCTTCCTGTAGGCTCTGCTTATTTTTGTGGGACAGGGGTTACTTTTTATGGACTTGCTGTCCATTCATCAATTGTAGTGTTGAGCGATTATTATCGACAAAGTTGAAATCGGCATAGTTTTGATGTTGATCGTTATTTTTAGATCTTGCGATAATTTTGGTTTAAATCTGTGCCTCATCTATTAATATCGCGCCATTTTCGGCGCTTCCTGTCATTTTGGCGGCCAGCAAATCAGCTTACAGAATAGAGCAGGGTGAGATGTGTGTGCGACGTCATGACTGGGATGTGTATGGTTGCGATTGGCTGGAAAAATCACATGACCTCGTTCGTGCGCTCTGCCTGTGTCCAAACGGCTCAGTGAAATTATTCTATTTCTTCACAGAGAAAGCTCTACTGTTAGCTGTGATCCTTACAACTTAGTTAGATCAGAGATTGGAAGATTTTATGTAGTTAGGTAGAGAATTTTAAAGGAGCATCTTCCGCTGTAAAGTCACGAGGGAAGCGGGGGGTGCGGAGGGGCCCACGGGCGAACACAGACAAGCTCTATAAAGAATACTGGATAAAGTTCACCAAGACATAGTGTAGACATTGCACTGCTTTATTATTAACAGTTTTCTATTGAAATATTTCCTGGTTATTGGGCAGCCTGCACTTATATTAGGATACACATCTTTTCTAGTAACTGCAGGGCTCTTTGTTAGGTGCAAAACTCCACTTTTATTATCAGTATACATTTCAGGTGTTTTTTTTTTCAATTTTGCCCATTCCAGCTTTGTTGATATAGCCACCTTGCAGTTAAATTAGAATCCAGCAATTTTGTAGTCAGCACAGGTTGATAGGTGCCAAAAATACCTTTTATTATCCGAATACATTACAGATACGGTTTTTTCATTTGGCCACTACAGCTTTTGTTTATTGAGGCATTGCACTTTAAATGTGAATAAAGCAATTTTGTAGTCACCACAGGTGAATTGAAAGGTTTCCAAAAATACCTTTATTATCGAATACATTACAGATACGTGTTTTTTCACTTTGCGCACTACAGCTTTGTTCATTGAGGCACCTTGCACTTAAATGTGAATACAGCAAATTTTGAGTCACCAACAGGTGAATGAAAGGATAGTGCCAAAAAATAAACCTTTTATTATCCTAATACATTACAGATACGTGTTTTTTGCACTTTTGCCCATACAGATTTGTTGATAGAGCCACCTTGCAGTTAAATTTGAATCCCGCAATTGTGTAGTTACCACAGGTGAATTGATAGGTGCCATAAAATACCTTTTATTATCCGAATACATTACAGATACATGTTTTTTCACTTTGGCGCACTACAGCTTTGTTCATTGAGGCATCTTGCACTTAAATGTGAATACAGCAAATTTGTAGTCACCACAGGTGAATTGAAAGGTGCCAAAAATACCTTTTATTATCCAAATACATTTCAGATACATTTTTTTTTCACTTTGGCGCAGGTCAGCTTTGTTGATAGATCTACTTTGCAGTTAAATGTGGATACAGCAATTTTGTAGTCACCACAGGTGAATTGATAGGTGCCAAAAAATAACTTTTATTATCCGAATACATTATAGATACGTGTTTTTTGCACTTTTGCCCAGTCCAGATTTGTTGATAGAGCCACCTTGCAGTTAAATTTGAATCCAGCAATTGTGCAGTTACCACAGGTGAATTGATAGGTGCCAAAAAATACCTTTTATTATCCGTATACATTTCAGACAGGTGTTTTTTTTCCCTTTTGGTCAGTCAAGCTTTGTTGATAGATCTACTTTGCAGTTAAATTTTAATCCAGCAATTTTGTTTTGATTTGAGGGATTTCAGAATAGCTGTGATTTGCCGTCTTTTAATAAGAGACTTTCCAAAACTCTTCCATACCTTCTCAAATTTTTATATTTCTGAACATGGAGCGAAATTCAGGTGGTAAGCGAGCAAAGAGGGGGGTAGGACATGGAGGTAGAGGTACGAGAGAAGGTGCTCCTTCCAGTGCTGGCGACAACACGCATGCCAGCGGATAGTCAGTTGCAAGACCGTCAGGCCTGTCATCGCTGGGTCAGGGTCCTGTGAATCTCAATAACGAACAGCGTCGCCAATCTGTTCTTCAGTGGTTAATGCAACCTGCAGCATCATCTTTAACATAGCTAGCAATCCCTGTATTGAGACAACCCATTTAATACAATTAAAAAAAAAGAGAAACAAAGACATGGTGGGATTGCATCCTATTATTAAAAATGTGTTTTCTAGAATTAATCTACTAAAAAACTTGCATGTACAAAATAGCTGGTAAAAAAATTCCTCTGAATTGTACAAGGGAGGTACAGGAAAACTTGACCAGATGTAGGTTATTCAGAGGACATGGAGTATGGAGTACGGACAGAGAACAAAGTACAGAGACCATTTCCTCCAGCACGTTGAGTAAAATGAGAAAAAGAATGCCAATAAAAAGGGCACCTGGGTGGAACAGGAGCATTAACCACCAGTATTTCCAAGTGAAGCTCAATTGGTCCGCACTCATACGGAGGGGCAAGCGCTACCCAGGACAGGGACAGTATATGTCCAGTGAAACTAAAATGTTGGTTGAAAGACTCCTTTTTCCAGCACTTTTTAATCTGGGGTCATGCAGGTTTGGGGCTCATGCTGTGGCACAGGACAGGTATAGTCAATGTCCAGTTCAACTAAAATGGCGGTTCAAAGACTCCTTTTCCCGTCACTTTTTAATTTGAGGGTCAGACAGGTTTAATGGTCATACTGGGTCCAGGACAGGTATAGTTAATGTCCCAGTTCAACTAAATGGTGGTTGAAAGACTCCTTTTTCTTGCACTTTTTAATCTGTGGGTCAGACAGGTTTAATGGTCATACTGTGGTACAGAATAGGTATAGTCAATGTACAGTTCATCTAAAATTGTTGTTTAAAGTCTCCTTTTTCCGGCACTTTTTAATCAGGGGTCATGCAGGTTTTGGGCTCATACTGTGGCCCAGGACAGGTATAGTCAATGTCCAGTGAAACTAAAATGGTGGTTCAAAGACTCCTTTTTCCGGCACTTTTTAATCTGTGGGTCATGCAGGTTTGGGGCTCATGCTGTGGCCCAGGACAGGTATAGTCAATGTCCAGTGAAACTAAAATGGTGGTTCAAAGACTCCTTTTTCCGGCACTTTTAAATCTGGGGTCATGCAGGTTTGGGGCTCATGCTGCGTTCCAGGACAGGGATATTCAATGTCCAATTCAAGTAAAGTGATGGTTCAAATCATACTGCCTTCTGGCACTTTTTAATTTTTGGGTCATGCAGGTTTAAGGCTCATGCTGTGGTGCAAGACAGGGATAGTGAATGGTCTGTGATTTTTTTTCTGTGGCTTTTATAACCTAAGTGTGTTGCCTAAGATGTAGCACGTATCCATTTGACTGTTGTGGATGTTTATTCCAGCTTCTCCAGCCCTGTTTGGGTGTAAGAATGAAGGTGTTGTTGCTCTCCCATAGACTTTAATGGTCATCGATTATAATCTATTATCGACCATGGAATATCTTGTTGATGATGGTCGATGGCCAACGTAATCGCTCAACACTAATCAATTGCTATTACAGGTGAGCTGGGAACTGTGTTTGTTTGTCTGGAGTGTCTGCTTTAAAGTGCCTATAACCGTGCTCACCTAAAAAATTTAATACTACATTAAGCAATATTGGATTACACAAAATATCTATACGCTGGGACAGCTTGTGAGATTTATTTGCATATTATACTCTTGCATCCATGGAGAGGGACTTACAAAACAATGACGTGGCCAACACAAGTCATAGCAAGAGCATTTCTGCCTCATGTGCACAAGCCCTGAATTCAGAGTTGCTTTGGAATAGGAGGGCTGAGGAGGTGTTTGATCAAGTCAATGAAACATCCTCTGATGAATGTTCAGTCTTAATGTATAAATTGGAGAAACTTTCATTGTCGGAGTTGCGCACTTGGTGGGATTGTACAACTTTAAGCAAATATGTCCAAAAGAACATGGTATCGCGGGGCTTACATTTAAAAAAGGCCCCCACATTGATATATTCTGAAACATTTTTAAATGAATGGAACAACATATTAACAGATTGCTCACTACAATTAATGAAGCTCCTTATTAAGTATGAACAGGAGAAATTGGTGTCTTTAAAGTTGAATATTCATACAATCCAAGCCTCTCTGACAGAATACATTCATATAGAGCAGTGTTTCTCAACTCCAGTCCTCAGGACCCACCAGGTCAAGTTTTCAGGATTTCCTCAGTATTGCACAGGTGATTTCATTATTGTCAGTGCATTCTGCACAGGTGATATAATTACTGTCAGTGCATTATGTGGGAGATCCTGAAAACATGACCTGTTAGTGGGTCTTGAGGACTGGAGTTGAGAAACACTGATCTAACTCCAAAGTGCAGGCTAATCTTAAAACATTGGACGATGATATTGTCAAAATTAAAAAAGACAAAGTTTCAACGTGACAGCAAAGATTATTCATTGGGACATGTTTACAACTATGTCTCACACACTACCAGACGTCCCTCCATTTTAAGGAACTCAATGGGAAAGAATAAAAGAGATCGTAAAAATTTGAGTTTTGGTTCCACATCAGAAGCATCGGACTCTGAAAGCGCTTGTGGCAATCCTTCTAATTTGAATGAAGCATCTATGGAGAGTGACGGATCGGTCAAAAGTACTTCAAAAAATGCAAAAGGCCGCAAAAACGCGGCGGCAGGAAGCACAGGAAGTGTTTCCACTTGCAGCAAACGGATTTAGTTGCTGCAGCCCCAGGTGAGCAGGACTGTGTACTCAATATTTAATTTTTTCTCTAATGATCAACTGGATGTTTTATCGAGAGGCTTGACTTTTGTGCCTACAAGTGACTTTAATGTTTTTGATACGTTACTTGATGTGAACAGGTTCATTAGAACCTAACTCCTGAAACCTTTTTTTTTTTACAGTGATAATTTACAGTCTGATATTTCTTCTATACGTGATTTATCTTCTGTTGCTAATGAATTTTGTGATCTTAGTTTTCAGGAGCAGATTTCCTTGTGTAATCTTTATGAAATGGAATCTGAAAATAGTTCAACTCAAAAAAGAATTATTATAAAAACCCCCTTAAAAGGGCATTAAAACAATTCACCCAAAAGGCGAGTTACGTAAGGACGACTTTCAGATGGTTGTAGAAAGGGAGTTAAGGAAATTGGAGAATTCCATTGGGAGTGGAGGCCCACCATTTGGCAAACTCTCACCCCAAAAGGGGCAGGCTATTGAAAATTTAAAAAGTAATAAAATAGTTATTAAAGAGGCGGACAAGGGGGAAGGTGGTGTTATGGACAGAGTTCATATAAAAAAGGCTTTAAAAAAATGTTAAATGATGAACCACTAAGCATTGTCATCTAATCCAACAAAATTTTTTAAAAAAAATAAACTATAAATGTTAAATAAAAGAAATTGTTTTTGGGGATTCTTAATACAGAAAGGTAAATATTTGCTTGTAAAAACGCCCAAAAGGGCCCTTTTTCCCCTGGCCTTCCTAAATACAAAAGTCTACCACCCCCCCCCCTTTGCGCCCTAATATTGGGATTGGATCTCGGGTAAAGGGGTTGTGCGAGGGGTTTGGATTCCCTACTGAGCCCTTTCCAATTCATTTCCCGGTTATGTTTAAAAGGGTAGAAACAGATCTTGGAAATTTTTGAGAATTTTCAATTGGAAAAAACTTCTTTTCTTGCTTTCATGTGATGTGTCTTTTGTATTCCAGATTCCGCATGATAAAATCTTATAGCTATGCTTATCATTTGTAAATTTAGTCCTTATTGGGGGATCCTTTTTAATACATTTTGGAATTGTCTCATTCTCTTGAAGCAAATTTTTTTTTTAGTTTGATGGACAGTTCTATCTCCAACGGGGGGACGCCCCAAAGGGGGCTAAATTTTCCCCCAATGGTGAATTTTACATGCTTGGTGGGGGGTCCAAATATATCTTTTCCTTGACAATCCCCTTTTAAACGTATATCCATTGGTAAAGGGCGATTTTTTGAGATTTTCCCTTTTTTATGGGATGGGGAGGTGTCTGTGGTTTCTGACTTCCTCTCCTATCTCAATTGCAATGAGGACGGTCTCAAGTTCTCCCATGCCTTGGATTCACGTTCCATTTCTTTTTTGGACATTCTTTTTCTTGACCATTTTTTCAGAAGGGCAAAAAATTTCATTTAGGAAAAAAACAGTGGGGAAAAGGATTCTGCATGACCATATCATCACCCAAATCTACAAAAAGCCAAACCTTTGGGGATTCCAGAATTAAAAATCGTGTTTCAATATTAACTTTTACCAACAGTTGTTAGGAGCCTCTAGGCGTAGATTATCATATAGCAAGTATTCCAAATGGATGCTGGATAGAGCAGAAAATATTGTTTCTAATCGATCCAGAGCAGATTTGTTACATCAGAAATCTTCAAAGAAACAAATTCTAAATATCCTTAATCACCTTTTCACCAAAAACAGTAATTAATTTATTTTTTTAGTTAAAATTGTAAAGGGGTAATTTACCTTTTTTTAAAAAAAGATCCGTTCTGTGATGTTCTTACTGGGGGTGCAGATTTGTTCCCAAAGGGGGGGGACACTTGGGATCCATTTTTCGCCCAGCTGTAAAGGAAAACAAAACTGTTTCCATTGGCTAAATGTCAACGGTTTTTAAAAAATGCGGCCATTCCCTTGTTCCTTATATAAATTTGTAAAGTTTTTTGACAAACCATCTCATTTTTCCCTTTTTTAAAAAATATCCATAAAAGTTTTCATTAATTTAAAACGATTACATTGTTAATGCAGGGTTAATTTTTCGTTTTGCCTTTAAATTTTGTAGGTTAACCATAGTTCTCCAAAAAAGAATTTCTGAGTATTTGATGGGGTTATCCTTTTGCATCAATTTCCCTGGTGTTTTTTTTTCCCGACGCTTTTCAGCAGTACAAAAGCAGCCTTACGGTTTTTATGGGTTTTGGTATTAAAAGTTAAAAACCTTTAAACGGGGTGGGGATCGCAAAAGGTCCTTCTAAACCGGGGGGGCCCTTTTGGATTTTGGGAATTAAAATGCCGTTCCCCCCAAAAGGGATAACATAAGAATGATTTGTTATACTTGTGTTGATACGTTTACAATATCTTTATTCAGGATTTTTTTCATTTGGTCATTTTTTGTTTTTCCTATTTGTGTTAATGTCATGTGACACATGTTCCAGCACGTCATTGGTTCACGTTTCATTTAAATATGCTCTTTGTTTGTATGTTTTTATGTCATGAGTAAGGGTGCTTAACCCGAAACACATTGCCATAGCCTTGTCGTGCTTGGATTTTAAATAATGTTCTAATAAAAAAGATATTTTTATCTACATCATTGGTGCTGGATCTTCAACGTCTGTTCAGGACTGTTCATTTGTTGCTTTGGGCTGTTGCCTTTCAGCCAGATCCCTGCACCCACTTGCTGTCCATTCATCAATTGCTATTACAGGTGAGGTGGGAAATGTATTTGTTTGTCTGGAGTGGGTACTTTTTAATGGTACTATTTACCATAACAAATATACTGGGAAAACATAAAAAAAATCTTTGTGGAATGAAATGGGGAAAAAAATGCAATTGTGCTATTAAGGGATTCCATGTTTAATGTGCAGGTCAGTGATACCAAATAAAACAGAGTTTTTGTTATATAAACTCAATCCAATATCGGCACACTATTAACACTAAAAAACTATCAAAAAGCACATAGGAATTTTTGGAAAGCATTTCTACTATTTAGGATACATGAAAAATTTTTAAGGTTCTTAGTTCACATTTTTGATCAAAACTGCTTAAGCCCACTTCCCAATCAGCAAGGGGACCTCAATACAGGTGGGAAACTACACTAATGTTACCTCTCCTAGGGCCTTTTCAGATCTCAACACTTCAGGGAAAGAAGGTTCCAGCTACAAAGTACTCTGCATTGATTTATAAACCTGTGCAGGTGCAAAAAACGAACGAGGCGCAGACACTCCCCCACAGGAACAGTCTAGGAAATAATATTTGGTTCTGCACAACCAAAAACCTTTTTTGAAAAAAATTAACACTGGTGTACACTGGGGTGGCAGTAATATACAAACACAATCCAATAGCATCCTCACACTATAAACACAAAAAAACTATACAGTTGAAACCAGAAGTTTACATACACTATATAAAAAGACACATATGCATGTTTTTCTCACTATCTGACATGAAATCAGAATAAATATTACCCATTTTAGGTCAATTAGGATTTCCAAAATAATTTATATTTGCCAAATGCCAGAAATATGAGAGAGAAAATTTTTAAGGTGCTTTGCTCGCACTTGACTTTTCAGCTTTGCCCATAAATTTTCTATAGGATTGAGATCAGGGCTTTGTGATGGCCATTCCAAAACATTGACTTAGCCACTTTGTAACCAGTTTGGCAGTATGCTTCAGGTCATTGTCCATTTGGAAGACCCATTTCCAACCAAGCTTTAACTTTCTGGCTGATGTCTTGAGATGGTGCTTTAGTATTGCCACATAATCTTCTTTACTCGTGGAACAATCAATTTTGTGAAGTGTACCAGTCTCTCCTGGAGCAGAACAACTCCACAACATGATGCTGCAACCCCCATGTTTCACAGTTGGGATGGTGTTCTTAGGCTTCCAAGTTTCTCCCTATTTCCTTCAAACATAACTATGTTCATTATAGCCAAACAATTCAAATTTAGTATCGACAGACCACTAGACATGTCTCCAAAAATGTAGGTCTTTGTTCCTGTATGTATATGCAAACATTAATCTTGCTTTTACATGTTTCTTTTGGAGTAATGGCTTCTTCCTGGCAGAGTGGCCTTTCAGCCCAAGTTGATACAGTACTCGTTTCACTGTGGATAATGACACAAACTTACCAGCTTCCACCAGCATTTTCACAAGGTCTTTTGCTTTTGTTCTTGTGCTGATATGCACATGTTGCACCCAAGCACGTTCTTCTCTAAGACACAGAACCTGTCTCTTTCCTGAGCATTATAATGGCTGGACATTGCCATTTTGTTTGTACTTTACATATAATTGTTTATATAGATTAACGAGGCACCTTCAGGTATCTGAAAATTGCACCCAAGGCTGAACCAGACTCATGCAAGTCCACAATTCTCTTCCTGATAACTTAGTTGATTTCTTTAGACTTTCCCTTGATGCTACACACAGAAGCAGTGTCTTTCTGGTGTGAATTAAAATACACATCCACAGGTGTTTCTCTAATTAACTTAGATGTTGCCAATAAACCTATCAGAAGCTTACAAAGACATCATCATATGGGCTGTCCCAAATTGTTTAGTGTATGTAAACTTTTGACTTTGCAGAAAGTGATAAAAATGCCTTAAAAATTTATTCTCTCATTATTCTGGTATTTAGCAAATATAAATAATGTTGGTAATCCTAATTGACCTAAAATGGGTAAGGTTTATTCTGATTTCATGTCAGATAGTGAGAAAAACATTCATATGTCTTTTTATATTGTGTATGTAAACTTTTGGTTTCAACTGTATATACATCTTGAGACCTTTAAAACCTGCTTCTTTCAGACCTCAGGTGAGGAATGTAAACCTGAGGAATGTGTTTTACCATTCTGCTCCAGAGCATGCTGCATTGAGGAGCAGAGGGAAGAGCTTAGAAAAGCAGACTGGAGGCAGACTTGCTACTCAGCCCATGGACTAACTCATCACATGGTTGTATATGAACTGTATGACTTGCTGAAGGAAAGCTGTAACTTTTTGGTGATGGACGTAAAATGGCTGCTGTAAGGGTGCTTTCATACAGTGCAGTTTTGGTGCAGTTTTAACTGTACTCAAATTAAACTGCCTTTATTACCAGCAAGCTTCTTTCAGTTGTCTAAATTGTTCAGAAAGGTGTTTCATGTAAGTAATGAATTACTGTGTTTGGAGTCTTGTGGATTACAAACACAATAATTGATTACTCACTTTCCACACAATTCTGATAAGTGAAAGAAGCTTGCTGGTAATAATGCAGTTTAAATGAAGCACCATTAAAGCTGCACTAAACTATGTTGTGTGAAAGCACCTTAAAACCTCCTGCTGTGATGTTTTTGTGTTGCGTCTTTTGTTTTCATGCCATGGTGTAATAAAACCCTGTTTGTTTTTGCTATATATATATAGGGAACTAAAATATCATATCCTAGATCTTAATGAATGAAATATTCCAGTTGCAGTAACTTATTCATTATAAAGTAGAATACGTTGATGACAGTAAAAACATAAAAATGATCAATGAAAATCAAAATTAATATCCCATGGAGGACTGAATTTTGAATGATAATTAAAATCAGAGTGGAAAATCAAATTTCAGGAAGATCCAACTTCAGTGGAAATACCTCAAGTCAAGGAAATGAGGATCAGTAGTGTGTGGCCTCCAAGTGCCTTATGACCTCCTTACAATGCCTCAACACACTCCTGATGAGGCTGCAGATGTTCTCCTGAAGGATCTCCTCCCAGACTTGGATTAAGCATCAGTCAACTACTGGACAGTCTGTGATGCAATGTGGCGTTGGTGGATTGAACGAGATAATATATCCCTAATATGTCTGATTGGATTCAGGTCTGGGGAAAGGGCAGGTTGGTCCATAGCATCAATGCCTTCATCATGGAGGAACTGCTGACACACTTCAACCACATGAGGCCTAGCATTGTAAAGCAGTTGTGTTGATCGATCTGATCGTGAAAAGTTAATATTGAGTCGATTTATACGGTTTATTCCATCTCGATCAGATAATTTTACGATTGGTTCAGATAAAATCGAGATTGAGACTTGTGAATGAGGCGACACGCCATTCTCACTTTCACTTTAAGCTGCTTCCTGTACTTTTTGTGGCCATCCAATCAGTGCAGAGCACAGAGGGGGGTCAAAAACGTCATCACTAAGGGTGTAAGGATCTCATTGGCTGCTAAAATCACATGACCCTGTTATGTTTATGTCACTGTATTTCCTGACCGCCATTTTAGTCTCTGAACACTGCTCTCGTTGTGTGCGTGGTTGCAGGCAGGCACACCATTTCCCAATGATTTGGTAAAGGAAAAGCTGCTAGTTAAATTAGTTAGGGTTGGGGTATAGCAAGATTAGGGAATCATAGTCAGCAGTAGTTAGGGATTTTTATATTGCTGACTGCATCTTTCCCATCTGTATTTTGAGTGCCCAAAAGTTTATTAATCCGGTTTTGGTGGGACAGCTTGTGCACAAGACTCTGCTAGGAAATCTGTTAAAAAGAAATCGCTTTGATATATTGGTTTCTTGCTGAAAATATTATCATCAGTGGAAGAGGAGGATGATGGGTTAGTATCAGTTCACGTCCGGTTGCAGAAAGAGAGAGGGCGGTCACACAAGTCCGCCAGCCATGGTCAGTGGTGGCAGTGGGAACACTGCTACTGGGTTTTCACCATTGAAGAGGTCCAGGATCTATGAAGCCTGGGCCTTTTTAGATCAAGCCTCAGATTTGCCGACTGACGTCATATGCTGGATTTGCCATCAACGCATCAGTAGAGGAAAGAATAGTTTAAACACCATGATTATGAACAGGCACATGCATCTAAAGCAGTGTTTCTCAACTCCAGTCCTCAAGATCCACCAACAGGTCATGTTTTCAGGATCTCCCACTGAATGCACTGACAATAATGATATCACCTGTGCAATACTGAGGAAATCCTGAAAACATGACCTGTTGGTGGGTCTTGAGGACTGGAGTTGAGAAACACTGATCTAAAGCATGAATTGCTGTGGAGGAGTCGTTTGGATAAAAAAGGCTACACAGGTCCTGGGCTTCCAACCACCGTGACATCTTCTGCCTCCTCTTCCTCCTCCTCCGCCACTTCCAAGCCCAGGCAGTCCTCTGCTGTCAATGTGCCGGAGCAGCATGAGCAAGCACCATTCCCAGTCCCAGACACTGTCGGCCAAATCCTGCTACCAGCTTCCCCCAGTGTGACCTGCAGGCCGTACAGCAGCCAGTCTGGCAGCCAGCCTTCTGTGTACCAGTTGTGGGAACATAAGAAATGCTTTCACCCCAACCATCCCAAAGCCAAAACCCTGAATGTCGGCTTTGCCAGGCTGTTGGCCTTGGAAATGTTGCCTTCCCACCTGGTGGACACAGACGGTTCTCGCCAATGTCTTTGGACCATTACATGCCCACAATATCATCTTTAAGCTAAGGATTTCTTTGGTCCCGTCAGCCGTGGCCCACCCACATTGCAGAAAGATTCACAGCTAAGCATCTTGTGTCCACCAATGTCCATCTAACTACAAGACAACTTGGACTAGTAAACATGGTCAAGGGTGTTACATACTCATCTGACTGACTATATACATGGGTGAGTTGGTGTTGATGACAGTAGCCTCTGATGATAATGGGTCTCAGGCTCGGCCAGTACACTTATTTCCCATGCTGGATATGCCAAAAGAAACCAGGCCACTTCCTCAAATGAAGGTGTCTCTGTGACCGTCAACACACAGGTAAGAGCTGGGGGATGGTTCATCCACTGAGACCACGGATGTGTGCGTGTTGTGATATCACCACCTGCACCAGCAAGGTTGTGTGCGACAACGGGAAAAATCTCCTTGCTGCCCTTAAGATTGGTAGACTTAAGCACATCCCTTGCCTGGCACACATCATAAACCTGGTTATGCAGAACTTTCTCAAGCTCTGCCCGGGTCTTGACTGTCTGCTGAGGAAGGCTCGCGGTCTTAGCTCACACTTCCAGCGTTCACACCCTGCATCGGCACGACTGGCAGTGTTTCAGTGTCACCTGGGCCGCCTCATCAACCGTCTCATTGTTGACGTGGCAACACGATGGAATTTCACCCTCCACATGCTCTAGCAATTTTGGCAGCAGCAAAATGCCATTATGCAGTATGACGTGTTGCATGGCCTGACGAGCAGTGGTGCGGACTGCAGGGTGTTAAGCCATAGAGAGTGGAGGCAGGTGAAGGATCTCTGCACCATCCTTGACAGTTTGGAAGATGCCACCAAAATGGTCAGTCAGGACGATAGCATTGTCAGCATGACCATTTTGGTCATATTTTTACTGGAACAAGTGTTAGACACTCTGCGGCACCAGGTCCCAGCAGTGATGGAGGAGGGGGCGGACACAGAGCCTTACCTTCCAGAGGATGTAGAAGGCCCAACTGTTTCCCAAATGTATAGGTCTTCTTTAGGTGGTGGTTCGAGGTCCAGGGCTTTTGCAGGACAGCACTTCAGCTCACAGAGTAGAACGCATGATGCTAGCCAAGCTTTTGGTGATGCTCAGTATGAGGAAGTGGATGAGGATGATGATGCAGTGCTGGACATTGACAGTACCGATTTCCCTTCAGTGGTAAGAGGTTGGCACAGATTACAGGAGGAGGAAGAGGAGGAAGATCTGTTTAGTGCCCATCGACCCCGAGGCTATGGATATCCCGGCAGCATATAACACATGTGTGCTTGGATGCTACATCACCTGCAACATGATTCACGCATCAAGGCAATCAAAATGAGCAGTGGTTACAAGGTGGCCACCCTCCTTGAGCCACGTTACAAATCAAAAGTCAGCAATTTCCTTCCACCCACACAAATTGACAGTAGAATGCAGAAATTAGAGACCAGCTCATTGACCAACATCTGTTGCGTCTTCTTCACATTCTAATGTCACGGTGGAACAATGTCAGCAATGTTCCAGCAGTAGAAGATCAAGGAGGCCGCAGCAGCATTAGCAGTAGCAGCAGTAGGCAGTATGGCAGAAGCCTACTGGGTGACATTTGGCAATCGTATTTTACCACCTCAGTGACCTCACCAATGCCTGCAAGGCAGGGCAGCATTGAGACACACAGAGACCGCCTTAAGACCATAGTCCATGACTACCAGTGGCTCAACCCCGATGTTTTTGGACTTGGTCCGCACCCAATCAACTTCTGGGTGTCGAAATTGGATAAATGGCCTGAGCTTGCTCGGCACACCATGGAAGTTTTATCATGCCCAACAGCCAGCGTTATTTTGGAACGAACATTCAGCACAGTTGGCGAGGTGATAACTGACAAATGTATCCGTCTTTCCCCTAAGAATGTGGATCGTTATAAAAATGAATCAAGTGTGGACCTCTGACGATTTTGTTGCCCCGGTTGCTGATGTCACCGACCAGTAAACTGTAGCACATCTTCTTCACAATGTGAAATACACATTCCATCAGTCATCTATTAACATCAGTCATTCATCAGACATCAGTCTGTCTGCCATAAGTAATCTATTAAGCATTTCTGGGCCCCATACAGCTCCCACCCATTACTAGCTCTTGTTTTTTAAATATTTGTGGGCCCCATTTTGATTAAGGCACCTGACAGGAGTACTGCCCTATTTGCACGCCAGGTGGTAGCAGCTAGTTAGATTAGTTGAGAGGGGCAGGTGTAGCAAGCTTAAGAAATCATAGACAGCAATAGTTAGGGATTTTTATATTACTGACTGCATCTTTCCCATCTTTATTCTGAGTGCCAAAAAGTACATTTCTTTCAGTTTCTTGGGTCCAGCTACTGCAGAAGACACTGTTAGCAAATGTAATTCTTGGAAGAAATGTTATTTCAAACCCTAATTTCGTCTTTAAAATTTGATTGAGTGTCTTAAAAGGTCATTTTTGCTGGTTTTGGGGTCATCACTGTAAAAGACGTCATTAGTAAATGTCCTATTAAATTTTTTTTATTTGAAATCCTAATTTCGTCTTTAAAATTTGATTGAATGTCAAAAAAGGTAATTTTTGCTGGTTTTGGAGTCAGGCCACTGTAAAAGATACCATTAGTAAATGTCCTATTCAAAAAATGTTTATTCTAAATACTCATTCATTCTTGCAAATTTTATTCTAAGTGTCCAAAAGGTAATTTTTGCTGATTTTGGGGTCAGGCTTCTGTAAAATATACCGTCAGTAAATGTCCTATTCAAAAAAATCTTATTTCAAATACTAATTTCTTCTTCCAAATCTTATTCTGAGTGTCCAAAAGGTCATTTTTGCTGGTTTTGGGGTCAGGCTACTGTAAAAGACACTGTTAGTAAATGTCCTATAGAAAGAAATCTATTTCTGTTTCTACCAAACAGTTGTACTTTGGTTTCATCTGACCATATGACATTCTCCCAGTATTCTTCTGGATCATACAAATGCTCTCTAGCACAATTCAGACGGGCCCGGACATATACTGGCTTAAGCAGGGGGACACGTCTGACACTGCAGGATCCGTGGTGGTGTAGTGTGTTACTGATGGTAGCCTTTTTAATGTTGGTCCCAGCTCTCTGCAGATTATTCACTAAGTCCCCCCGTGTGGTTCTTGGATTTTTGCTCACCGTTCTTGTGACCATTTTGACTCCACTGGGTGAAATCTTGTGTGGAGCCCTGGATGGAGGGAGATTATCAAGGTCTTGTTTGTCTTCCATGTTCTAATTATTGCTCCCACAGTTGATTTCTTCCCACCAAGCTGCTTACCTATTGCAGATTCCGTATTCCCAGCCTGGTGCAGAGCTACAATTTTATTTCTGGTGTCCTTCGACAGCTCTTTGGTCTTCACCATAGTGGAGTTTGGAGTGTGACTGCTTGAGGTTGAGGCACATGGTAACTGTCAGGAGCCCCATTTCACTTTTTGCACCAGGGTCCAAGAAGTTCAAGTTATGCCTCTACTTGCAAGCTTTGTACATGTGATGTATGTGGTGGCAGCAAGAACAACGGGGACGATGGAGGTTCAGCTGGCAAGGGTGTAGTTATAGGGGGTGCAGTGGTAGCAACCACTATGGGGCATTGCATCCTGTGGTGTCCCAAAAGCCCCTTTGACACATAAGAAGACACCGGTATTGGGATGGCACATGGCAACTGGCAGGGGTGGCAATAGGGCAGTACTCCTGTCAAGGTCCATAATCAAAAAAGGACCCAGTGATATGTTTAAAATAGGAACTAGTAATGGGTGGAGGCCCCATTTGATTTATCTGCATGATGCCCTGAAGTAGTTAATAGATGATTGACGGCAGCCCTGGCTACCACTGCATCCCCTATAACTATGGCCCTGCCACCTGAACCTCCATGTTCCCCATGCTCAATGTTCTTGCTGCCACCACATATATCACATGTTCTTGTGCCCTGGTGAAAAAGTGATACGGGGCTCCTGCCAGTTACCATGTGCCATTTCCAATACTGGAGTCTTCTTATGTGTCAAAGGGGCCCTGTCGCAGCTGCTACCACTGCACCTCCTCTAACTACGCTGTCCTAATCTTTTCAGTTGGCCATTGAAAACAATGAAGTATTTTAGCCTCTCATTTTTTTTCTTTGACTCTTAGAGACAAATTTTCTACACCAAGTTGTTCCACGTATCCAGTTTACTGTTATGGATGCTAATCACAGCTTCTCCTCACCTGTATAGGTATAAAAATCTGAACATCTCCCATTGACTTTAATGGAGATCGAAGATTGTATCGAGATCGACTCGATCGTCGAATCGATCTTCTCAAAAATCGAGAATCTACCCGTTCTCGAACTTTTTAGGGATCGCTCATCTTTACTGAATAATACTGCCACACTATGACCACATGTCACCATCACATAGTGACTGAATAATACAACATACCATTACTGCATATAAGCCATTGTACTATAACCAATATTACTGGCATAAAGAGATGAATACCAGCTGTACACAGGCTCTGCAGACATACAAGTGATTACAGTAAAGTTACATCCAGGGACTTACAGGAGACGTCTCTAAAGAGTTGTTCTCTTTCTCTTTTCTTCTCCATCTGTCCCAGGCCACCATGACGACTTCTCCCGGCCACAACTCTTTATTGTAAAATTTACAAAACAAACATCCTAGACTCCTCACTTTATCAGCGCTTCTCTACCAATTTCTATCTGTATACAAACTTCCCATCTATAGCACCCCAAATGCTAATAATTATCACCTTCTGCCCCAAACAGTAAACATACCCCAAAACAGCTATGGGGCTCCCATTTATGCCTCAAGTTTTAGTATTGTTTTGTATACCAATATAGGAAATATATGTAGAACATGGTGGGACCTTAATACCCTCAATAATTATATTGAAAAACAGATGATACCCCGAGGGTTACGTATCCGCAAGTTTCCCACGTCCAATTACCCAGAGGATTTCAAAAAAGAATGGGAGAATATCCTCAGTGAGTGTTCCATCAAACTGATGCGGCTATTAGTGGAACATGAACAAACCATATTGCAGGAAGTTCGTGAAAAAATTTAAAATCTGCAAGAAAATATTGCTCCTTATAAAGAATTGGAAGATTTTAAACTTTTTGATAATAAAATCAGAAATAATCTTGAAAAACTGGAGAATACTATTACAGAAACAAAGCAAGTCAAGTTTCTACGAGACCTACAGGATTATAAAATGGGACAAGTGTATAACTGGTCCTCTGAACGTATTGGATCGGTTCCTCGTTCCATACTCAAGAATAATAGAAGGTTTTCACCACGTTACAATGCCAAAGTAGGATTTAGTTCTACAGAGGTGGAGTCTTCTGATACTGCCTCGGAGGCAATGGACGCTGCCGAACCCACACCTGCTGCTACAATTACCAAAAGCAAACGTCGGAATAAAAAAAAACGCAAAGCGGGTCGAAAACATCATAGACCCACAGCGGTATCCGAAGCGTCAACAAAATGTGAGGGACATGAATGTTCAGGTCTTTAATTTAACTACAACAATTTTTTCTGCAATTCAATTGGCTTTATTGTCCCGTGGTTTGTCTTTTTCCCCTACTTATCATTTTGATGTGTACAAAACGATTATGGATGTAAATAAATTTTCAAGAGATATTACTATTCGTAGACATTTTGACATGTTGTCATCATCAGATAGTTAGGGAGGTAACAATGTAGTCAATGAAACATGTCTTACACGACATTTGTCCATTTCGCTGAATTGGTTTAACGATTTCTAATTTACAGACTCTAGAGAGAAAGCGAAGGTATTATTGTGTCTGTTAACAAGGTGTTCCTTTCGCCTCCAAAACCATAATGTGAAGAAGAACAAGCTAAAGGAACCAGGTATTTTACCCCATTCAATCCAGCACACCTTCGTTAGTTTTTAGATCTTTTTTCAGGAGGAAAGTAGTAAAAAGCATTGATTCATCTTTCCAAACTACTGTTTTTAGACTCACTCCAGATAATTTAACTACTGCAGAAGGAGGAGAAGGCTCTTGTCTGATTTGGGAGAACATGAAAGATATCATTGTTCCGCATGGCCGACAAGGGGGCGGGGGTGTGTATATTGGGATAGGGAAATATACAGACGCGGCAACTTCGCCTTAACTTTCAGATGAAACTACATATAGGGTCCTCACACTGAACCCACTTCTTTGTTTTTTCTAACAAAGGCTTACCAGTTAATTCAGAAGGGATATTTGAGTTAGGATTCTTTCTATGAAAAGAGAGACTCGTTAATTCCATCGTTCTCCGTTTTTCAGCTATTTTCCATTCATTTCACCCAAAATCACAAAACCGCGGGTTTTCCACCTCCTTGTAACGCCCCATAGTTGCCAGGATAGGAGGCTCTCTTATTGGACGAAATATTCAGCTTGTGTTGGATAGTTATTTACAAACCACTTGTAAAAACAAGTGATAAAAAAAAAAAGATACCGGCTTTTTTTTAAGGGACCTCGAGTGATGATCCTCATCCTTCAGGATTTCCAATGCGCATTCTAACTTTTCTTAGAATTACAGCTATGTACAATCCTTGTATTTCTAGATTCCACGATGATGCAGGCCACCGTCTCTGCGGCTCATTGGTTTTCTTTGACCACATATAGTGATTTTTTCAACCTACATTTAAAGAAATTTTTGCATTGATTGTCTGCTGTATCTTTTGAAAAAAAACAACTTCTTCAAGTTTGAATGATGATTCTATTTGCAGATCACTCGGGTGCTCCAATGGCGAGCTAAGCTCTCCTCGTCCTTTGCCAATATTTACCATGGCCTGGTAGGGAATATCTTTGTCCTTTTTTTCAGAGGTTAACCCCATTTGTTATTGATAATTGTTGGTTATGGCCGCTACTATAGACGACCTCCTAACACTAGTTGTGGGGGGTGGGGGGTAGATGTGGCGGCCAATACCGAACTTAATCATGAACTTTTTGATTTCTAATTCTTTTATCGTTTGAAGTTTGGTTCTTTCATTACCGATCCTTACACTATTGATTTTTTATTTTTTTGGATTTAGTTAAGGGGCTATCTGGCCCAAAATGTTATTATATCCACTTTTCGGAAAGAAACTACGGGTAATACCATCTTACATGCCCAATCTTGTCACCCCAAACATACCATAAAAAATATTCCTGTCGGTGAAATGTTGAGGGCTAGGCGTACTTGTTCTAATAATCATTGGAAGACTTTTGAATGAAAGCTCCAATATAGAACAAAGACTTAGATAGAATAAGGAAAATATCCAACTTGGAATTCTAACAATGTGGACCAAAAAAATATTGCTCTACAATAAAATCTCGTGAATGCTTATTAAGAAATCTAATATGGTCAGTTTAATACTTCATAACACAAAAAAATTCCGGTTAGTCTTTTTTTTTTCAACTGCATATAGTGTGGGAGTTTTCTAATATTCTGAATATTATTAAATAATATCTTTCAATACTCTTGTTGGATTTACACTTCTAAGCCAATTTGCTTTTCTGCAGGCATAAAAATGGTTGGGTGCCAGGAGGGCTCCACCTCTAAGGCAGCACTTATCCCTGTGTCTTTTTTCGCAGCATTCACCTACTCAGTGGGGCTAGTTGGCTGCGGGTTTCCCGGCATGATTTCAGATGCGGACACAGGAGATTCGCTTGCTGTGTGGTGTGCCTTAATTCATGTCTTCTCACTTTTTTAAACCTCTCTACAAACTGCGTTAAAGGATTATTTCATAAAAGTATGTAAATTGTAACACAAAGTTCGTTGTTTATCTAGCTTACATGTATTCCAGTTGTAGCAGTTCAATATGTTAGGCTGCTCGACTCTGCCAAGCTTTTTTTGCTTGGGAGGGATGGGAAAATTGAAATGATAAGACCCGCATCAGGAGACACTTTCATGATACTAGGGAACACTGTGCAGACAGGGCTGCATCTGCGTTTGTCGCGGCCACCATTGTATCCAACTTCATGTGGGTAGTTGTGGCTACACTGTACTACCCCATGTTCCACCTTAGAGGGCGGGAGAGATCGCGTAAGAGACTATTACTGAATCGTGAGTCTTTTTTGGATCATTTACTTTTGAAAACTGGTGGCCTATGGTCTTAATAGTAGGCCAGGATTTTTGATTTTGCATTACTAATTCTTCTTGTATTTATTATAACTATTTTTGTATATATCGGTCCTGCTTACTGGATGTTTAGTTTTGTCTATTTAACACTCCCTATAATCAATATGTGTTTGTGACTTAATGATTAATACTGCTATATAGGCATGTATTTGTGTTTGTTTTATTGTGCTAAGCTAAGGGGCGCAATGCTCAAAAGGGCCTGAAAGGGCGGCGTTTGATATTTCCCTTGGATTGTCTATGGTACTTTTACCTGTGCTCTAAGTTATAAAGCGTGGATTTTATGCAAACCAAGCCGAGCTGGACACATTCATTCTTTACTTTGTGGATCACTCGCTTTGCCGGCGAGTCCGTGCCCGGCGCAGGTGTTCTGGTGAGCTGGTTGTTGTTTCTCCTATTTGCTAATACAGGAAGTAGTTTAATTCCCTAGGACAGTATGTACGTACACCCCCAAACTAGGTAGGTAGTCCTCAATTAGGTAGGTGTATACCGCCTATAGGTAGGTTTACAAAAGTAATAAAGTTAATAGGTCCCCCAATAGGTTAGCTTAGGTATCTAAGTCCCTATTAAGTGTTATTTAGGCCCCAAATTATAAGTACAGAAATAATGATCCCTATTATAGTAGTTTTATAGGCTATGTAGGTATTATTTTTGCCCCCTGTAAGCCAGGTAGTTGCCACCATTTTTGAATTATACCTCCGGAGCTGAGTAGCACCACTCGGTTTTATGACATTTTGTTGAAGTATGGTTTTATATGCACCACTGGTAGGCCAGGTAGCTGCTGCCCTGTGAAGCACAAGTAATTATATGCCCGCGGGTAGATGCCCCTGGGTAAAAGCCAGTAGTTTAATATGCCCCCTCTTGGCCAGGTAGTTCTATATGCCCCTTGGTAGCCAGGTAGTAATCTTTTTCCTTGTTCTCCAATGCCCAGCTCGCATAGATTTGTAGCCAGTGTATTTAAGATTAATTTTAATTTGTCCGCTTGTTAAGACAGGGTTTGGGTTAATCATGTCATTTTTAAAAGTTACAGAATTGGCCAATATTATTTTATAAATTAATTTATTATAATTAAATTATAAAGTGCTACTTACCACGAGTATTTCCGCTCTCTAAAACACGGTTCAAAAATCCGGGATCTCCACTCCCACTTGTTAGGTATAGGTATTTATAGAAGAACTGATATTGCTTAAAAAGCAATTTCTTTAATTATAAAGCTTCTTAAAAAATAAATAGATTATTTCACCGTTACTTTTACAGTATTGTCCATTTATATGAACAATGTAAGAAGGCATAATACTCGGGGTTTTGATGGCGGCTGTCCATGCCATTCACTAATATTCCATAGTAATATTGGTTATTCTATATATGCCTATACCCGACAGGTAATATGTCCCCTGTTGTAAGATAGTTGCCCCCTGTAGTCAGGTAGTATGCCCACTGTAGCTCTCTGGTAGTTTTTTTTCTACCTTTTGAGCCAGAATATAGATTGCTCCCCTGTAGACCCAGATAAGTTTGGCCCTCTGTAGCCCAAATAGTTTTTTTTGCCCTCTGTAGCCATGTAGTTTTTTAGTTGCCTCTGTTGCCAGGTAGTTATTGTTACCGCTTGATAGCCAACGTGGTAGCTGTCACCCCAAGTAGCCGATGGTGAAGTAAGCCCCCTTTAGCCCGTGTAAGTCAGCATCCACCTTTGTTGCTCATGAATAGCTATGTCCCATGTTAGTCGGTAGTTGCGTCCCTTGTGACCAGGTCTCTTTTCAATCAAACACTTGGTAGTTACCTTGTTGCCAGATAGGCGCCCCCTTGTTGCATGGTATGTTGTGCCACCGGGGTTGACTGGTTGCGGGTAGGTTTTTTGGTGATACTCATCTTTTCTTTTTCCTTCCTTCAATTATTAACTCCCTTTGTCAGCCAGGTTAAGTTTTATTTGTTTTTCCCCTGTAGCAGATATTTTGCTCCCCCCTCCTGTTAGGCAGGTAGTTTCCCCCTTATATAGCCATGTAGTTAGCCCCTGTAGCGCCTCAGTAGGTAGTTTGGCCCCCTTAAGTCCTACGTAGTTGGACACCAAGTCTAGCCTAGGGTAGTTATGCCCCCTTGGGAACAGACTAATAGTTTTTTTTTTTTTGCACCTCGTAGCCAGGTAGTTGGGCGCCTTTCTGTAGCTCACAGTGTCCTTGTTCTGACCCTTTATTAGCCAGCATAGTTAAGCCCCCTGTAGACAGGTAATATTTGCCCCACTGGTGTTGCCAGTTTTCTAAGTTTTTTCCCCTTGTAGCAGGATAGCTTTTTTTTGTTTTGCCCTCTGTACCAGAATGTGAGCCCCACCTGTAGCAGGTAGTTTCCCACTGGTAGCCCAGATAGTTACCCCCTAGTAGCAGAAATTTAAAAAAAAATAGCTACTCACCTCTCATGGGTCCGCTCCGGGTAGCTGGTGTGTACAGTGTAAGCAGCGTGAATCATCACGTTGTTATGCCCGTCATTGCATGTGTCCCGGGATCTCATGGTGGTTCTTCGGCTATGTCGCTGCTGGATTAGGAGATCCAGCTGTTCATCAAGGGGCTGTGAGTGTAAGCCTGTATCATGTTTATTTTACGAATCAGGTTTCATGCCCCCTGTGCGCATGATTGTGGGGGTTGATATAGCACTGTACAATACAAGGGGTAAAGGGCAGGAGTTCCGGGTTAACAATCCATCCCTGACATTACTTCCTTTTCTCACTTCCAAACTATCTTCCTCTGCTAGCTTTTATGCAACAGCTCAATGCATAAAGGCTTAGTTCAGCGAGCAAGCTGCCACAGCTAGGCTGTGCAGCTGCTTGAAATATATGCGGCTAGGAATGTTGTGAAATGGCGACTTGAAGTCAGTCCCAGAAGCTGAATCACGGTAGGCAAGCTGAGGCAGGCGGCTGTTTGTGGCGCCCTACTCCTCGAGTGAGCAGCTGACCTTTAGTGCCCTGGGTGTGAATCGCCCCACCTGCTTCAAGCACTCAGGAAACAGACCTGGCTGAAGGAGGACCATCGCGTGGAGATTCCGTCCCTAAGCCAGAGCCCACAGCCAGCGGTTCTGGAGCTCAAGCGGTGGTCGTTTTGGTGGCAAAGGCAGGTTTTATCTGGGGCACAAGCTGTTTAGAAATAATGTATTTTATTTTGCCTGAATATTATACCGCGTGATCTCGATCACAAGGTTAGCATCTGATTGACCACTTATATTGAGATATTATAGATGGGGTATACAAAGGTAAAAAGGACATTGTAATAGGATGATTGATTGAAAGTAGAAAATATTAACTCAGCTGTCCAAATTATATTTCTTTTAAGATTTTGATAATTTACGGCCTATGTTCATACTCAGCAAGGTTTTCCTGTTAGTCTAAACGGCGTTCTCCTCTTTTTTTTTCTTGGTCAGTTTTCCAAGCTGGGGGTTTTAGAGAACATGTCTTGTTTAAAATTGACCGAGTCTGGCAGAAAATTAGAATGAATTTCTATCGGCTATGTATAATACACTGCCCAGGTTTATAAAACCTCTTGAAAATCTGACGAAGAAACTTTTCACATAGACCTCTTACTGAATAATTAAATTCTACTTATTTGTCACTGACTTGGCATAAGTTGTTGTTTTAATTTAATGTTATATATATATATTAATAAAATATATATATAATGAAAGGGAAAGAAAAAAAAGGGAGGGGCACAATAGTGTGTACATTTAAAAAAAACTAGCCAAAAAAAGAGCAAAGCTCACCTGGTAAGGTTTTGGCAATAAATAGAGGCAAAAACACTCAAAAAGGCTTACAGGGTTTTTTAGTGTGTACCCTTAAGACAGACCCTGGATCCCAAAAAAAACACAGGTCGGTACAGGACAGGTGGAACTTCTTGAAGTTAAAAAATGGCTGATCCCCCTCCGGGGCAAAAACAAGAAAAGGTCTCTCGCTATAATATTAAAAAGACTGCTTTATTTTTTTAAAAGTGCGCAGACTTATGTGTACAAAATTAAAACCAAAAGACATAAAAAAAGGTCAACCGTTTTTGCGGAAAACCCCATTCCTCAGGAGCATGCATGCTCCTGGGGAAGTGGGGGTTTGCCGCAAAAAGCGTTGACCTTTTTTTTATGTTTTTGGTTTTAATTGTGGGACAGCAAAAGTCTCTGCATTTTAAACAAAAAGCTAGTCTTTTTATTGATTATAGCGAGAGATCGCTTTTCTCTGTTTTCCCTGGGACGGGGATCCACGTCCATTTTGGTACTTAAAGATAATATATTTTAATATATATATATATTATAAAAATATAAAAATATATATATATTTTAATATATAATATATATATTGTGCACTTTGCTTGCTCTGGGACCCCCTCCGGGGCCGTTTTGGGGTACTTAGTCACAGGTCCCCCGTCTTTTGTAGAAGGTTTTGGGCCACCGACAAAAGGGTTTCTGGTTTCATGGTTAACCCATTTTATTAGTCAACAGGGTTAAAAAAAACACATCACATAAATAAAAAACAGGCCGTTGGCCACTAAAACTAACTTAGGACAAACCCTGTCTATATTTCGGACCTAATCCGCATCAATCCACAGTACTCTCCGTACTCCTGGGTTTTCCCCCAACCTGGGGGGGCCGAGCCTCTCCCAGCTCTGCTGCCCCAACTTCCAGGACGGGGCCAGCCCCCCGTCCCCGGAAAGACGGGGCCTTTATACCCATCCAGAATGGCCAAAAACCCGCATGGAACTTGGGAAAGCCGGGGCGGGGGAACAGCCCCCCCACCCATCTGCACTGTTGGGGGAACCCAAACCCCCCAAAATAAATTGACATCACCAGCACTACAGCTGTAGCAACTAGTGTTGCTGACAAAAACCCCACTGGCTCCCCCCACCAACCCAGGCTTTGGGGGGCAGTCTACCAGGCGACTCCACCTTTTTGGGGCGAAACGGCAATTTAATGTTTGCCACTCTGTCAACATCCCCCCCCTCTGAAAAAAGCCCGTAGGGTTTTTCTCACATTTCCCCAGGCCCCCCGGGGGTCAAAGCTTCTTTTTTGGGGGCAAGTCTTCCCTACAACCTCAGGGGCAAGACAAAATGGTCCAATACAAACATTTTGTGGGCTCATACCTTTCATTCACACACCTTGTTCAACAGACAGTCTACTGACTTATATATTTTGTCCCACCCATCCGCACACCTACAAGGAAAAATCATCCGAACCCCCCTCCCAAAAAAATTCACGGGTTATATGCAAACCCCATTACCAGCGTATAGACCTTGTGGGTGCTTACCCCACAGACCTTGGCTGGTGCCCCTGGGCAGATTTTCCCTTTTTTTGGGTCTGCTAACCCGGGGGGGCCTTGGTTTGTCTCAGCAACCGCCTAGTGTCACCAAAACTGTATGACAGCACACCTGGGGGGCCCTTTCAACAGGGCCCCCTGGGGGCGCCCCTGACCAAAACCTTATCTTTGTCTGCAGGAATACAATGGACCAAAGTTTCTCTTGTCCCCCCCTTGTCCTCACTAACCTTCCTGCCTTTTGGGGTCCTAACCCCTTCAATTTTCGGGATTTTGCACCCACTCGGGCCAACAGTACCCTGTGCCACCCATACCCGTGGTCAATGTCCCGGGGTTATTGCAGAAAACCCTCACGGGGAGACCCCTTCCGATAACTCGCCTCTTTATTGGGTGATTTTTAAATGTTGAGGACTCTCTGATCTCCTAGTAACATGAGGGCAACTTATTAACCCAAAATGCAATTTATTTATAAAACATAGAAACCCGGCTTATAACAAACAGGCAAGGTTTTACTTGGTTTATTTTAAGAGCACTGGGTGATCGACAGCCCATAGGTATGGAAAAAAGTCACTGATGTAGCCGCAAGTGGAGCGTCCCCTCTCGGCCCAGGAAACCGATGGATTTTCCGCTGGACGGGGGCATGAGCGCGGCGCGCAACGTTTCGAGGGGCACCTCCCCCTTTTTCTAAGCTTGACTACATCCCCAACATCTGAGCCCTAGTGTCTCTTTTATTCCTATGGGGCCACTGTGTTAAGATCAGGATAACGAGTCCCCCTTCTCAAGAGGCAGTTTCCCGGGTTTAAACCCACTATACTTTAAACTTCCCCCATTTTTTAACCATTTAATTTCCGAAACAGAGTGCCAAGTTCCAAAAAGTTTTTGCTCGCTACTCTCACCAAAATTTTTTCTTTTTCCCCGTCCCCGTCTTTTTAAACATGTGTATCCATCCTTTATGTAAATCTTTTGCCATTTGTAGATGGAAAATGCGGCCCTTTTAAAATTTATTGAGTTGCAATGCTAAAGTTGCAAAAAGGAAAAAAGGCCTTTTTCTCTTTGGCGAGAAAAGTTGTTTCATAGGGGCTGGGGTAGTTATTTTACTGATTTTTAAACGGCTCCCCTATTTACGAACCTTTTTATAAAAAAATTTTGGGTCTATCCTTGATAGCTACCTATTTGGCATCGTTCAACACGTGCCAATTTTTCAATTAGTTTTCTTTATGTGGTACTATGTTGGCAAACGTGCTAAAAAAAACTTTAAATTTAGGCTCGTTTTTTTTTTATTCCTTAGATTTATGGGGAGGGTATTTCGATCCTTCTCCCCTCCTCTTTTTCAGTTTGCCATCTTGTCACTGTCATATCCTCTGCTGGCAAATTTTTTAACTAACTACTAGTTGTTTCAAGTACATTCATCGGGGGAACAAATTCTCCTCGCTCTAGGAAATTGTCCCAAGGTATACCTCTGGGAAAGTTTCTGATCCCAAAAAAGAAAAGGCACTTTCCCTTGTTGCAACTGTCGCTTGAACTCATAATTAAAGGTCCATGCTATCGATCCTACAAATGGCAGAAAAAAATTTACATAAAGGGTGGGTTACACATGGTACAAGAAACGCCATATACCTGCTTAAATGTCCCTGCGGGAAGGCTTACGTCGGACAAACCTCCCGCAGTGTAAACATTCGCTTGAACGAACATAAATCCAACATCAGGCTAGCTATTAAGAACCAGGTGGGCGAGACTAGTCAGGACGGGGATAATAAGAAAAAATATGGTGAGAGTAGCGTAGCAAAACACTTTTCGGAACTTGGTCACTCTGTTTCGGAACTTAAATGGTGTATTCTGGAGGAAGTTAAGAGTAGTGAGGGGTTAACCATGGAAACATGCCTCTTGAGACGGGAGGCTCATTGGATCCATGATCTTAACACACTGGCCCCCATAGGAATGAATGAGACACTAGGTCACATAGTGTTTTTATGAATGATTTTAAGTGAGTAACCTTTTTGTATAAATTACAGGCTTGGGTATGCAGTGCACGCTTGAGAAAGAGAGGAGGTGCCTCCCCGAAACGTTGCGCGCCTGCGCTCACTGCCCGCCTGTCCAGCTGGACACTCCATTGCGTACTCCTGGACACGAGAGGAGACGCTCCACTATGCGGCTGCATCAGTGACTTTTTTCCATACCTATGGACTGTCGCATCACAGAGTGCTCTACTACTAAGCGCAAGTAACCTTGCCTGTTCTTGTTATAAGCCTGGGGTGCTACTGTTTTGATATAATAAATTGCATTTGGTTAATAAGTTGCCACTCAGTGTATACATATGCCGTTCAAGGGAAGGAGATGCAGATCTCCTTACTGAGTGACAGGTGTAACCAAATATAATAATATAGCTACCAGTTTATACTATTGGACTATTGCAATATCTGCAGGTAGCAAGTATTATACTTTTACGTTAAGGCAATATGTCATTTGACAAATTGGCTAGTGTCACTGACAGGCGGGCAGAAACCTTTGCCTTTACTGAAGATGAAAAAGCAAAAATCTTGAGGCAAGCCGAGGCAGCTGGTTTGGGATGGGCTCAGAACAAGGAGCTACCCCTCCACTTACCAAGAAAATTAGAACACCTGAGAAAGAAGGAGATCAGCATGATGTCTCATGCATCAACACTAATGGAATACGTGAAAACGAACAGATTCCCCGTGGCCTGCGCAGCCCACTGCAACCCATCCTCATGCAGGAAGACGTTGGCTACCGCGACAAGTGGTATGCAATTAGTAATAATTATTCTTTACAATTGATGTATCTAACCATCCAGCACCTACAGATAAACCTTGAAAAAGTGAAGGGCGATATTACACATATTGACAACGAATTCAAGAAAACGGTAAACGAAGAGCAATATCTACAAACACACCAGGAACTAGACACAAATATGGATAAATTGAAGATACAACTTTTGCAAGCTAAACTGAAAAAGTTTGAAAGGGATACTAAGGACTACCTTTACAATAAAGTATATACCTGGGCGGAGGATCGGTCCAAACAGCGGTTTAAAACTCGGAATGAAAGAAATAGATCTAAACAAATTCATACAGAAGGCAGCAGTACTGAATCGGAAGGGTCAACTATGGCAGCTCGTATGCAGCTGAGATCCATCACACGCAAAGGGTCAAAACCGTCGGATTTTTTAGAAGAAACAACTCGCAATGCAGACACGGACTCTGGAGAGACCTCTGGCAAAGGCGCCGTGAACAAGCGCCTCGCAAAAACAAAAAAGAAATAAAGGTTGGACAATCTGAGGGACTAGCTATTAATCTTTCTAAAAAAAAGTTTAACAGATGCACAGGTAGCGATTATCAATAAGGGACTTAATTTCACACCGACTATGGACATTACGCAATTTGATTTCAGTGTAGATTTTTACAAGCTCTGCAGAGCTTTCCGTTTAAAAATGTTTTTCTATAACTCTGATAGCACACTTAGTAGATGTTGTGACGTCCATAGGAATATGTATAAAAAAAGCCAATTTGATCCTGAGCTCAGTAACGCATCCCTTGATTTATTCAAGATATTTGTTACTGAAGAAATAATGAATCAATGTGATAAAATTAAAAAGGATAAGACTAGTAATCTCTCGTTACAGGAGAAGGAGGCAGTCGAACAGTTACATCAAGAGAAGTCCATCATAATAAAAAAAGCGGATAAGGGGGGTGCCACCATAATACAGGATAGGGAAAAATATATCCAGGAGGCTATGTCACAACTATCCGATACCATGGTGTACAAATAACTAGAAAAGGATCCCACTCAGGATTATTCTAGGGAAATCCAAGGGATTTTGGAGGAAGGTTTACAACAGGGATTAATAACAAACAAAATCAAGAATATACTTACCTGTACCAACCCGAGGATCCCAGTCCTGTATTTAGTTCCCAAAGTGCACAAGTCACTCGAAAACCCCCTGGGACGTCCCATCGTCTCGGGTATAGGGTCACTATTAGAGCCCCTAGCTACCTATTTGGATTCTTTTTTACAGAAATTGGTTAAAAGAGATACCCATTCCCTCAGTGATACGGGACAATTTCTATGCAACATAGAAAATATCCCCGATGCAGAATCCTGCATTTTCTGTACACTAGACATAAAATCGTTGTTTACCAATATACCATTCGAGGAAGGTATGCAGGCTACTAGGGAAGCCCTTAGTGATGACCCGGGCCTGTCTAATTCCCTTATCAACTTTTTGATGACTCTGTTGGAAATAGTCCTTACAAAAAATTATTTTAAATTTGGTGACGACATATATTTACAGCTGCAGGGGACCTCGATGGGGTCTCCTGCAGCACCGAGTTATGCTAACCTATTCATGTCCGCCATGGAAAGAAATCACATCTTTACAGCAGAAGGGTATAAACATGTTAAAGCGTGGTATAGGTACGTCGACGACGTATTTATACTATGGGGTGGCACAGAAGAGGAGCTGTGTGATTTTACCGGGTTCCTTAACACCATACACCCCCTTATCCAGTTCACCGCCCACATGGGTAAGGATTCCATACAATATCTGGATGTTGAGATCCGTAAGACAATTAATGGCATTACAACAGATCTCTTCGTTAAACCTACTGAAAGAAACAATATTTTGCATAGAGATAGTCACCACGCCCCTCAAATTTTCAGAGGTATACCTGTAGGACAATTCACTAGAGCGAGGAGAATTTGTTCCACCGATGAGATGTACTGGAAACAAGCTTGTGAGTTAGTTAAAAAATTTGCCAGCAGAGGATATGACAGTGACGAGATGATGCAAATTGCAAAAGAGGTAGGGGAGAAGGATCGAAATACCCTCCTCTATAAATCTAAGGAATCAAAAAAACGAGCCTAAATTAATGTTTATTAGCACGTTTGACCAACATAGTACCATCATAAAGAAAACTATATTGAAACATTGGCACGTGTTGGCATCTGATGCCAAATATGGTAGTCTATTCAAGGATAGACCACAATTTATTTATAAAAAGGGTCGTACAATAGGTAGCCGTATAACATCTACTAAAATAACTACCGCAGCCCCTATGAAACAACTGTTTCTCGATCCAAAGAGAAAAGGCACTTTCCCTTGTTGCAACTGTCAGCATTGCAACTCAATAATTAAAGGTCCATGCATATCGCATCCTACAAATGGCAGAAAGATTTACATAAAGGGTGGATACACATGTGATACAAGAAACGCCATATACCTGCTTAAATGTCCCTGCGGGAAGGCTTACGTCGGACAAACCTCCCGCAGTGTAAACATTCGCTTGAACGAACATAAATCCAACATCAGGCTAGCTATTAAGAACCAGGTGGGCGAGACTAGTCAGCACGGGGATAATAAGAAAAAATATGGTGAGAGTAGCGTAGCAAAACACTTTTCGGAACTTGGTCACTCTGTTTCGGAACTTAAATGGTGTATTCTGGAGGAAGTTAAGAGTAGTGAGGGGTTAACCATGGAAACATGCCTCTTGAGACAGGAGGCTCGTTGGATCCATGATCTTAACACACTGGCCCCCATAGGAATGAATGAGACACTAGGTCTCAGAGTGTTTTTATGAATGATTTTAAGTGAGTAACCTTTTGGTATAAATTACAGGCTTGGGTATGGCAGTGCACGCTTGAGAAAGAGAGGAGGTGCCTCTCGAAACGTTGCGCGCCTGCGCTCACTACCCGCCTGTCCAGCTGGACACTCCATCGCGCACTCCTGGACACGAGAGGAGACGCTCCACTATGCGGCTGCATCAGTGACTTTTTTCCATATCTATGGACTTTCGGATCACCGAGTGCTCTACTACTAAGCGCAAGTAACCTTGCCTGTTCTTGTTATAAGCCTGGGGTGCTACTGTTTTGATATAATAAATTGCATTTGGTTAATAAGTTGCCACTCAGTGTATACATATGTACAGGGGTCGCTGGCACTCACATGGGCTTTACGGATTGCCACAGGTATTTGACTTGTGGTGACCACTTGAGGCGGCTTATATTGCACTACAGGAGTCAAAAAATCTGCATGTTCTGCCATAAAGACCTCACCACAATCAGCAGGCATGCTAATAGTTTCAGCGTCACCATTGGCAACCTCTATAGACCCTTGGTCTGCCATGATGGCCTTACCTGGCACCTCACCAGTGATAGAGGACACATTCTCCAGTGCACACTTCTCACTGGCACTTTCTAGCAGCAGACACTCTGCATCAATGGGTGGAGATGTTTCTTTCACATCACCCATGACCACCTCTAAGGGAGAACTCTCAGCTTCTATCTGGAATACTTCTACTTCTTTCTCAACCTCAAATTCACACCATGAGCTGGAGTCAATGGCAGACACATTTAGAAATGGGACATCAGTCATAGCATCCCGGCCATCCTCCTTGTGACCCTCCCACTTAGACACAAATATGGCTGTGTTCACATTAGGCAACTCCGTGACACGTTTAACATCAATAGCTGTAGCAGGTATCTGGCTGGAAATGGCACCCACCTGTAGGTCGCCACAAACCACAGGACACACTACCTCTGTGATACCGTTGCTACTGTCCTCCATAACCTCTGGGGAGAATTTACCAGCTGTCTCAGAACCAGGCACTTCTTTACCATCTGGGGATTTAAACCCACTCACCTGCCTCTCACTAGGGTTCAAGCAGCTCACTCCCTCCATCACTGCAGTCTTTGTGACCATGGCAGTAAAAGTTAGGCTATGTTCACACGGTGTATTTGCAGGGCGTAATTACGCCCCGCAATTACGCCGTGTGACTGGGGGTGGGGCGGGAGCGGGGCACTGAGCAGGGGGCTGGCACTTCGCCGGCCCATAGACTTGAATTGCCAGCGGCGCGTATACGCCGCTAGTAATTCACATGTCAATTATCTCCCCGCCCGGCGGCTTCGCCGGGCGGGGAGTGGAGACGTAATCCATAGTTCTCTATGAGAACTGTGAATTACCGTAATGAATGGGCCGTTTTCGGCCCGTAATTGGCGCACTTCGGCGCGTAATTACGGACCAAAATATGGCCCATTTTAAGCCGTGTGAACATGCCTTTACTGGCAACACAGCAACTACTGGAGCAAAAGGAATCCGTAGTACTACAGAGCTCAGCACATGTTCTCCTTACACAGGCATTTTCATCACTATCTGAGGCTGCATTCATGCAGGCATACACCTCAGAGTCTGGACACACCCTCATTAAATTAGTCTCCTCACACATTGTAGGAGAACAAACATTTTCAGGGCTTCCAGGCTGCAGACTGAAAGATGAAAGTTCCTCTCTGGGACCAACAGCAGTCACACAGAACTGGTGGCCATCAATCCCTGGGCACGCATTACCTGTGACTTGCAGGCTACAATCAGGTACACACAGTGCGCTGGGGTCACTGGCAGACACACTCACCAGCTGGACTCCAGACACTTCACATAGAACTTCAGGGCCCACACACTCATACGTTTTCACAGCAGGAGGTGCAGAAGAAACCATGTTGCTATGGGCAACCGCATTGGCTAAACCTGAGCCTGTAGCGGTGGCACATTTCTCCAGATTGTCATCCGCCACCGGACACCCATCACCTGTGCTACTTGGGCTGCTCTCCCCTATGACCTCTAGGGGCACACTAGAGCTAACCCCCTCTGCTGCACTGGCTGAAGTGTCCTTAGCAGCACACACTGCATTTACTTCACCTATAGCTCTTACAGCCATGACCTCTAGGGGCAGATCTGCGCTGCTCTCCATTACTGAAGTAGCTGCACCACCTCTAGCTGCTTGTTCACACAGGGCCACAGTAACTGGGGCTAACTTTGTGCTACAGCTAACCTCCCCCTGCTCAGGCTGTGTGACATGGCTATGGATTACAGGTATCTTTAACCCATTAGAAGCATTTGCCATAGGCATATTAGTTATACTGCAGAAGGTAACAGAGTCATCATGCAAAACATCAAGTCCAGCAGACTTTCCAAGTCCGGATAGCACAGTCTCTCTGCTCTTTGGACTTTTCTCCTTAGGTAACAGTTCTAGGCATATATTTACTGCACCCAAGTCCCCATTCAAACCGACAGGCAGGAACCCTCTGCCCTCCATCTTCTCAGGGACTTCCATGGGGGATATTTCTGGCTCTTTAAGCCGTGGCACAGAACCCTTTTTAGGGGGCGCTTCCCAGGAATAACCACCTGCTGTGCCTGGCTCACTCGCAGTCTCCCACAGCTGCCAGAAATAAGGAAAGTCACTGCCCAGCACAAATTCCACCTTGAGGTCCTCACATACCTCCAGAACATGATTGGCAGTCCCGCAACCAGTGACAAAAAGAAGTTCAACAGTCTTACCCGGTTCTGGTCGGACCTTCACAAAGGGTATGATGTCCGGGTGCACCCTGGAGACCCTTTGGCGACAGTCCAGGTCCACCAATAGCTGGATGCCACCCACCAGCAACTCCAGGGTCCTCACTGGCGTCTCCTTTCGCTGGACCTCAGCAGCCGCCCTCTGTTGTGGAGGCTGGTTGCCCTCGGTAACGGCCGCCTCCATGCACCTCAGCAGCTCAACTTGGTCTGGAGTTAATCCATGCCTATCAGGAACACCTGGCTTGGACTTCTTTTTGGAAGAACGCCTTGGCTTTCTAGCACCAGCCTTTTTCACTGACCCTCCAAGGGCCTGTTGTGTCTTCCTTTCTTGTATGGCCTCCATATGTGAACTGATAGCTGCAGCACAGGCCTGATGCTGCGGAGAATTAGGTGGGAATTTTGCCATGTCTTCCGTCATCAGGGCAATTGCCCGCTCGAAAAACTTGATAAGCTCTCCCATGGTCAGCGCCCACACAGTCTCTGTACTGGGGTGTGTCCCCTGTCTCTCCAGAGACACTGTCCTGCTGTACTGAGGCAGTCTTCCTCCACAGCAACAGTCCGTATACGCCAGTTAGTGCCAATCTTTATGTACTGCGCCAATCTTGCCCTTCGCATACCTCCACCATATGTGACACTTTGCTTGCGTCTGGACGCCCTCCTGGGCCGTCCTGGGGGTACTTAGCTCACAGGATCGCCGTCTTTTGTAGAAGGTATTGGCACACCGACACAAGGCTTCTGGTTTCACTGGCTTCAACCCAGTTTTATTAGTCAAGCAGGTTACACAAAACACATAACATAAATCAAAACCTAGGCCGTCTGGCCACTAACTAACTTAGGACATAGACCCTGTCTATCGGTAGTCTGGACCTAACGTCCAGCATCAAACACACAGTACTCTCCAGTACTGCCTCGGCTTCCCTCAAGCCTCTGGGGGCCAGAGCCTCTCTCCAGCTCTGCTGCTCCAACTTCCAGGTAGCAGGCCCCACTCCCCGATCACCTGGAAAGACAGGGCCTTTAAAGCCATCCAGAGACTGGCCAAAACCCAACATGAATCCTGGAGACCTGTGACGCGGGAACAGCCACCCACCCATCTGCAGCTGTTCCGGGGAAGCCAACCCATAATGGCTTGACCTCAGCCATGCTACATACAGCTGTCAGCAACCTAGTGTTGCTGACAGATAGCCACTGGCTCCCCCCACCAAGCCCAGGCTCTTGTTAGCACGTCTCTACCAAGACGACTCCACCTAGTGGCAGAAACAGGCAACTACTGTTTGCCACTCTGTCACAATATATATATATATATATATATATAATATATATATATATATATATATATAAAATATATATATATATATATATATATTTGTTTATCTATTTATGAAACAAAACAGAAAAGCAGAGAGGCGCTCTAATCGTGAAGTACTCGGAAAATACCGAGTTTTAAAATTGCATTCACTGCCCACCTCAATCGACTGTGCTCGGTTTGAGGCACAACACTCTTGCATTTAGATAACTCTCTTGAGTATCACAGCAGCAGCCTCAGATCCTCACTCTAGAACTGTCAAAACTGCAACAATGGGAACTAGCAAGTCAAGTTTAAAAAATAGAATCACGGCATTTACTATGAAGAAAAAGCATTTATACATTTACATATACCTGCCTATACTTGCCTATACCTGTTATGGGGGACATATATCTGCCTAAACCTGCCTAAGGGGAACACTAAACTATTTATACCTGCCTAGGACGCACATTAAGCTACCTTTACCTGCCTATGGGGGACATTAAACTGCCTATGCCTGCCTATACCTGCTTATGGTTAATAGATGACTCATGGCAGCCCTGAATACCACTGCACAACCTATAACTACGGCTCTGCCAGCTGAACCTCCGTGTTCCCCGTTGGGATGTTCTTGCTAACACCACATATATGACATGTTCTTGGGTCCTGGTGAAAAAAGTGATAGGAGGCTCCTGCCAGTTACCATGTGCCATTTCCAATATCGCCGTCTTCAAACGTGTCAGAGTGGCCCCATAGCAGCTGCTACCACTATAATGTATAGCTGCACGTTCCATCTTTCAGTTAGCCTTAAAAGAATTATTTTTGCATGTGATTTTTTCCACTGTGATCTAAGGCATGTTCACACGGCTTACAATGGGCTGTATTTCGTCCATTACGCCCAAGTGCGCATTCGGGCGAACGGCCTTCATTCGGTATCACATTCTCAAGAGAACTTGGATTACTCTCTCTCCCCGTGGAATAATACATGTCCTTTTAGCGGCATACCGCGTGAAGTGTATCTATGGCTGCGAAGTGCCGGCCCCTGCTTACTCCCCTCCCGCACGCCCACGTCCACAACGAGCGTAATTTCCGGCGTAATATACGTCCCGCATTAGTAAGCGGGGTGAACATGCCTATTCGCCACAAATAATTGACATGTCACTTATTTCCCCGCGCGTACAATACCATGGATTACTATGGAGAACTATGGATTACCTTAATTTTGGTGCGCATCTCGCCCGTATTAGAGCACAAATACGCAGCGATATGCGAGCCGAAATTACCCCTCGTGAACATACCCTGAGAGCCAAATTGTCATCACTAAGTTGTACCACGTATCCAGTTTACTGTTGTGGATGCTATTTCCAGCTTCTCCTCACCTGTTTTAGTATAAAAATTAAACTGATCATCTTCTCCCCTTGACTTTAATGGGAATCGGCGATTGATCGAGATCTAAAATCAACAGGATTTTCTTTAAAATCAGCAATCGGCTAGATCTAGATTTTTTAGTGATCGTTCATCACTATGTACGACACTTGAGTGAAAAAAAGAACATCAGCCAATGTTTACATTATGCACATAGATATATACACTCACTTACAAGTACACTATACATAAATACAGTTGTGCTTAAAAGTTTACATACCTCGGCAAAATTTTTGCTTTCTTGGTCTTTTTTCAGAGAATGTGAATGATAACACGAAAACTTTTTTTCTACTCATGGTTCGTGGTTGGATGAAGCCAATTTTTGTCAAATTACTGTATTTTCTCTTTTTAAATCATAATGACAAAAAAAAAACATCCAAATGACCCTGATCAAACGTTTACATACCCTGGTAATTTTGCCCTGTATACACAGTCACTTGAATATGCATCAATAAATGAGTCCTAGAAGCTCATTTAGACCATTTGGTCTAATGCTATAGAGTTTATACATCCAGTAAGTTTCCCTCTTCTGGAGTAGTTGATATCTGTTAGTTTTATTAACCCCTTCCTGACGGACAGTCATAATAAAATGGCTCTAATATTTTTTACTCCTCGCTTTCTGAAAGCCATAACTTTTTTATTTTTCTACCTCCATAGACATATAAGGGTTTTTATTTTGCGGGACAAGATGTACTTTCTAATGGTGTTATTCATATTAAGATAGAATATACTAGGAAACGGCAAAAAATTTGAAGTGGGGCAAATATGAATTTGAGGCATGTTTGCCGGAGTTTGGTTTTTACGGCATTTATTGTTTGGTAAAAATGTGTTCTCTGTATTATACAGGTTGATACGTATCTGCCAATACCAAACATGTATGGTTTCCGGTATGTCTTGGTACCGCAAAAAAATGTTAAAAATTTTCTATTTTTGAAATTTACGCCGTGGCACCATTTTGTATGACCAATACATCATATGTCGGTAAGGGGTTAATAAGGAACTGATCTATAGGTGTTATACTTAATTGACTGAAGTTTTGATTATGCATTTCTAAAAAATGTCAGGGAAAATCGAATGAAGAGACTCCAGCACTTGTGCTCGGGTTTAAATACAAAATTCTTTAGATATGCACTTTATTAGAAAAACCATAAAAGTAGAAGATAAAATCACATAATGACCCCAAGGTTTACGCGTTTCGAGCCTAGCGTATGGCTCTTAATCGTATCTACGTATATGCTAGGCTCGAAACGCGTAAAACCTTGCGGTCATTATGTGATTTTATCTTCTACTTTTATGGTTTTTCTAATAAAGTGCATATCTAAAGAATTTTGTATTTAAACCCGAGCACAAGTGCTGGAGTCTCTTCATTCGATTTTCTATGCACTATCTTGGATCCTGCAGCCGGATTCCTCACTCCCTGTGTGCACCGTGTGTTGACGGGTTACGTGCGGCAACTGAAGGACTACATTTGTAGGTGAGCGTTTACCTTTTCACCTTCTCTAAAAAATGTCAGGCCACACTCTGCCTAACATCTCCCTTCTTCAAACAGGCTCTGTGAATATTGAGCCACATGTATAAAGTATGTGTGGTTCTCCCCACATATTGCAGATGACATAAACCTTTTCTCAGAGTAGTATGGAGTTTTTGTCGCTCATCTGTTGACTGGAGGAGACATCAGATAATGGATTTGAATCTTCAGTTTTAAATATATAGTTTCCCGTTTTTTTCTGTATTGAGGTAGCGCCAGTGTGCAGTGAGAAATAGGTCGCGTTTTCTCATGCATGTAAAAGGTTTTTAAGCTCTTTTATGAAGTTTTAAAAATAAACCTTTAATAAAGCACTATATATCGCCAGCAAAGGCTTTTTCTTTATAGTACGGGATTCTATTTTTTAAATTTGACAGACTCAATTAGTGCTGAAAAAAACCACCAATTAAGGGCACAGGAACAGATGGCTGACTTTCCCGCCTTTGGGACTGCATGGAAATAGAGCCGTCGGTGGGGGTCCTCAGCAGCTACTGCTTTAAGCACACCAGTGTCTTGCCTTACTGTCGGCACTCTGCATATATCGACTGCTGGTTACCCCTGCTGGTTACCAACTGCTGGGAAAGAGAGGACTTGGTACTTCCGGAGCGGAGCTACCGAGTGTAGCCGTGTTTTAAAAGAGATTCTGTTCCTGAGCCCTTAATTGGTGTTTTTGCAGCACTAATTGAGTCTCCGCACACCACAGAAACTGCCTGATAACTAGCCTTGTGTGTCAGAAAAGGGCCAGCAAGCAATATTTTAGTTCCCCGGAAAATCAAGGAGTCTGTGCGAACTACATGGATCTGGGCTACATATTGTGGCGGACGGTGCAGAGCTGTTCACGGTTTACAGAGAAGAGGAGGTTGGAGTGTGTCTGGACACCCTACCAGAGAAGAGCTATCTGCAGCAGTTTTGTGTGGCAGTAACCCGGGTGCCATCACCTATGAGACCGTGAGGGAGCCGCTTACCTTCCCGGGGACAGATGTCCTGGCCAGTGCAAGTGGGTACTCTGGGTGAGCAGAGAAGTCGGGTACCAAAGATGCAGCAGCTGGAGGAGACCTCGCAGAGTGCTGACAGCAAGGTGGGACAGGGGAGACAACGGTGTGCTGGAAGCAGTAGCTGCTGAGGACCCCCCACCGACGGCTCTATTTCCACGCAGTCCAAAAGGCGGGAAAGTCGTCCATTTTGGTCCAGGCGGTGATTCTTTTACATCATATCTAGGCGCAGAACGTAAGACAGCCAAGTTAAAGGTGTCTGCCTGAGCCGACGTTTGATCGCATACAGTACGCCTGTATGTATGATCTGCAGAAGACGGTTCTTACATTCTGGAGCATTAACTGCCTTAAGTATTAGAACTGGCCTTTAGACGGGATTAATACATTCACTCTTAGTGTTTTGCCATCATTTCTGGCCATACCAAGCCCCTCCCACATCACCTTGCCTCCAGTGGCAGGAAGAGGAGCCATCTGCACCCTCTTCAAACTGCTGCAACATACCCGGCTGCTGTATTTGCACTTTTAAGGGGCTGCACAAGTTTTCTGGTGCACTTTGAGCCAAAAAGAATGTATGAATAGGCGCACTCCAAACTTTGGCACGATAACTGCCTTTGTAATGTGCCAAAGACGTTTTTAATGCGCCAGAGATTTGGGGAGTTCTGGGGGCGTCACACCACAGTCATAGAAGTAGACACATTTATGATTCTTTTACATCATATCTAGGCGCAGAACAGTAAGAACAGCCAGACCAAGTTAAAGGTGGTCTGCCTGAGCCAGACGTGTTATATCGGCACTACAGTACGCCTCTATGTATGATCTGCAGAAGAACAGGTTCTTACATTCTGGAGCATTCTACACTGCCTTAAAGCTATTTAGAACTGGCCTGTCAGCACCGGGATTAATACATGTCGCTCTTAGTGTTTTGCCAATCATTGTCTGGCCCCTCCACATCCCCCTCCCACATCTCCTTTGCCTCCCAGTGGCAGGAAGAGGAGCCATCTTAGCACCGCTTGCTTCAACACTGCTGCAACAACCCGGCTGCTGTATTTGCACTTTCTCTCCCCTCCAGTGACTGTTCCTGTTTGGGGAGTCACCACACTACAGTTGGCACGGGAGGGTGAGTGACACAACCAGGGGCGTCGCTCGGCAGATTCATTTGGGGCACGAGCCCTGAATAAATCTGCATGTGCCCCAAATCTCTGCGGCTCCAGGCCGATGTCGTGGGCCTGGAGCACTCCTTAGTGCGGGCGGCGCCCGCCGATCTCTGACTGCACGGCCGTTTCATAGCGGCCGCGCAGTCAGAGTCGGGGAGGAGGCAGGGCAGATCGTTCCCGTCCTGTCTTCTCCCCTGTATGTACAGCGCTTGTTAAGCGCTGTACATACACCACAGCGTCGCAGGGGGCATGATGCACCGCTTCCGTCACCCCCCTGCGACGCTGGGATCCTCTAAGTCAGTAGCTCTGCCGGCCGAGGGGGTCCCGGGCCCCGCGAGACAGCATAAGTAGCGTGATGACATCACGCTGCTTACACCGTTCTCAAGCTGCAGGACCTGGACGTGTGGACCGTGCTGAGGTAAGTAGGTTTTTTTTATTTATTTTTATTAGGTAAGGGTGGCATATTACTGGCTACAGGGGGCATAGTATGTGGCTATGGGGGCATATCACTGGCTACAGAGGGGCATATCACTGGCTACAGGGGGGCATATCACTGGATACAGAGGGGCATATCACTGGCACGGGCTACAGGGGGGCATATCACTGGCTACAGAATGGCATATCACTGGCTGCAGAGGGGCATATCACTGGCTACAGGGGGCATATCACTGGCTACAGGGGGCATATCACTGGCTTACAGGGGGACGGCTAAATGTCATACTGGCTCCAGAGGGGCATATCACTGGCTACAGGGGGCATATCACTGGCTACAGAGGGGCATATCACTGCACGGCAACAGGGGGGCATATCATGGCTACCGGGGGGCATATCACTGGCTACAGTGGGGCATATCACTGGCTACAGGGGAATATCACTGGCTACAGGGGGAATATCACTGGCTACAGGGGGCATATCACGGGCTACAGGGGGGCATATCACTGGCTACAGCGGGAATATCACTGGCTACAGAGGGGCATATCACTGGTGCACACGGGGGGTATATCATTTGAGGCATACCCCAGAGGGGCATATCACTGGCTACAGGGGGCATATCACTGGCTCACTGGCTACAGGGGACATATCACTGGCTACAGGGGGGCATATCACTGGCTACAGGGGGCATATCACTGGCTACAGAGGGGCATATCACTGGCTACAGGGGGGCATATGACTGTCTACAGGGGGGCATATCACTGTCTACAGAGGGCATATTATGTGGCTAAGGGGCATATTACTGGCTAAGGGGGCATATTACTGGCTAAGGGGGGCATATTACCTGTTAAGGGGGGCATATTACTGGCTAAGGGGGGCAGTAACCTGGCTACAAGGAGCATATTACTGGCTACAGGTGGTATATTACTGCCTAAAGGGGGCAGTAACCTAGCTACAGAGGGCAGTAACCTGGCTAGAGGGGCTAATAATCTGCCTAGAAGGGGCAGCAACCTGGCTATAAAGGGCAACTACTTGGCTAAAGGGGGCTACAACCTGGCTACAGTAGGCTACTACTTGGCTATAGGGGGCAAATATTTACCTACAAGGGGGTAATTATTACCATTTGGGGCACTATAGATGGGGATTTTGTATAGAGATAGGAAATTTTAGAGAAATGCTGATAAAATGAAGAGTCTAAGATGTTTGTTTTGTAAATTTTTCAGTGAAGAGTTGTGGATGGTAGAAGATGTCATGGCATCTGGGACAAATGGAGAAGAAGGGAAATAGAGCAACTCTTCAGAGGCGTCTCCTGTAAGTCACTAAATGTAACTGCAGTATAATCATTTATATTTCTCCTGAGCCTACATACAAAGGTTTTTCTCTGTAAAAATACATCCGCAGTTCACAATGAGATGCAAAAAAATCCGTGTGAACCCAGCCCTACTCAGAAAAACTTAAGGGCCCGAGCCCCGGATGTTTTGGAGCCCTAGCAACGCCCCTGGACACAACCTCCTTTCCTTATACTCCATTACGCTTCCTGGAGCAGAACTACATCCCAGGATTGTGGACTTAGCCCCCCTTGCTTGCCATGGAACTGGAAATAATGGCAAACTCACAGTTGTTTATTGCATGGGTGGGGTACTGCTGAGTGTGCCCAGAGCAACATCGGGCGGAGTATGAGAAGCTACAGACACAATGTGTTTCTTCTATATATAGCTGGGTGCTGAAGAACTACTGACACCATGGGTGTCTCTGCCCCTGAACACCCAGATTGCAGAGCTCTTTATTGTCTTGCTGGGTGTGGAGGCAGGACCCACACTGTAGTGTTGAGGGGGTTAAAAACTCCTTCATACTACCAAACTATTCTGTTTGCCTTGTATTTGCTAATATCAGACACAAGAGGGTGCCATAGTCTTACAGGATCCCTGATCAGACTCAGGCATTTGCTGGTGAGGATTGCTGGTGATAGAACAGGGGGGTAGCAGAGAATATTGACCTTATGCGAGCCTCACAAATTTACTCTGTATTTTTGCTTATTCTAGCTAAGTACTGCCTTGTAGTCAATTATTGGATTGTGACTATAAATTTTTATCTAAACTCTTAGCATCCCATTAATAGCACACCCAGCTCAAAGGGGCTTTGTAAAAGGCCAGCAATCAGTCAATTACATACAGATGGCAGTGCTCGCAAAGGTTAGAGCCATAGATCCCTTTTCTGAGATTTAAATTCTCTTGAGTCTGGATACTGAAAAGGGGAATTTTTAAATCTGTGTTTATGGGGCCCTTTTTTTTGTGGCCCGCTGGTAAAAAATTTAATTTTTTGGGCCCCAAATTTAAAAAAATTTTGTATCCTACACACAAGAGGGTTCCTACTAGTGTTGAGCGATTGCGTTGGCCAGAATCGGTCGGGGGGTCGATTTTGTCAAACCAAACATCGACCCGTAGTCGATATGAGGAGTGATTATGAAACGGTGGGCCCATTTTAAAGGGCTAAGGGAGATCAAAAAAAAACCTACATTTTTACCCCCCCAAAAAAAAGGGGGGGAAGGGGAAACTGGGGAAATTTAAAATTTCCCCAACAGTCAAATGGATACGTGCTACAAATTTTGGCAAACCACACTTGGTTTAAAAAAAAGCCACAGAAAAAAAAATTTAACAAACAATTTTACTATTCCCGTTTTTACCCCCAGCAAGACCTTAAACCCGCATGGGCCCCCAAATTAAAAAGTGCCAGAAGGGGGAAGATTTGAACCTTTATTTTCTTTTAATGGACATTGGGAAAATCCCTGGGCTGGAAAAAACAGCATGAGCCCCCCAAAATTGGGATGACCCCCCCTTTAAAAGTTTCCGGAAAAAGGGTCTTTAACCCCCATTTTTAGTTTCACTGGGAAAATTGGGTATAAAAAGTCCCCGGGGGCCCCAGCAAGGGTCCCTTTCCCGAATTTACCCCCCCATTTAAAAAAGTGCCCGGGAAAAAAGGGGTCTTTTTAACCAACCCCTTTTAGTTTTTACTGGACATTGGGGGTATTTCCCGGGCCTGCCCCCACGGGATGAGCCCAAAAACCCGAAGATCCACACTTTAAAAAAGTGCCGGGAAAAAAAAAGTCCTTTCCACCATTTTTGTTTTTAATGGACATTGAAATATATGTCCTGGGGGCCCCAGCATGAGCCCCAAAACCCGCCCTGGGGGCCCCACATTTAAAAGTTTCCCCGGGAAAAAAAAGTTTTCAAAAAAACCAAATTTTATTTTTACTGGAAAATTGGGCTTTTACCCGTCCCGGGGCCCCCAAAATTAGCAACCAAACCTGCATTGGGCCCCCACATTTAAAAAAGTTTCCGGGAAAAAAGGAAATCTTTCAACAACCCCTTTTAGTTTCACTGGACATTGGCCCTTTTCCTGTCCTGGGACCACGCATTGAAGGGCCCCCCAAACCCGCATGACCCCCCCATTTAAAAAGTGCCCGGGAAAAAAGGAGGTTTTTTAACCACCCCTTTTTGTTTTCTTTGGGCCCTTTTTACTTTTAAAATGTTCCCCGGGGAAAAGATGGGCCCCCAAAAAAAAAGCCCTGGGCCCCCCCATTTTAAAAAAATTTCCGGGAAAAAAAAAGGAAATCTTTTTAACCCCATTTTTTGTTTTACTGGACATTTTCTCCACTGTCCTGGGGAGCGTTGCCCCCTCTATGGGGTTTCGGACCCAAAAAGAGGGTTTTTACTTGGGAAATTTCTGGTGGTTAATTTTCCTGTTCCACCCGGTTTCCCTTTTTTTTTGGTTTTTTTTTTTTTCATTTTATTTAAAGTGCGGGGGGGAAAAAATTTTCTTTTGTACTTTTTCTCTGTCCGTGCTCCATCTCCCTGGGCCCCTGGAAAAAAACCTTTCATCTGATCAAAGTTTTTTTTGTACCCCCTTGTACAATTCAAGGGGAAAATTTTTTTCCAGCTATTTTGTAATGCCAAAATTTTTTTTGGAAATTTTTAAATTTTGGGAAAAAAACATTTTTTTTAAAAAAAGGATGGGAAAACCTATGTCTTTGTTTTCTTTTTTTTTTAAATTTTATTAAAAAGGGTTGGGTTCCAAAAAAAGGGAAATTATAGCTAGTTAAAAGGGGTCTTGCAAAAAAAAGTTTAAATTTTTCCCTATGTGGTTCCCCTTAAAGTTTCCTACTATTTCCGTTTTTTGGAAAAGCCCATCACCTTGGCCCCTCTTGGGCAATTGTGAAGGGAAAAAATTGGGTTTTTTGAAACAACTTTTTTTTTTTTTAATTTGGGGGCCTTTTTAGTATAGTGGGGATTTCAAAGCAAAAATCCCCCCAAAAAAATTTTAAAAACATGACCCCTTTAGCCCTTTTGGACAAAAGTGGAAAAAAACAAAAAGTCTGTTAGAAAAAAAACAATTTTTTTATAAAAAAAGGGCCCCGTTTGTATTGTGCATTTTAAGCCAAAACATGACCCCAAAAAATTATAAAAAAGAATTCTCAGGCCAAATGTTAAAAAATTGTGAGGGGAAATGCCACTTTGAAGCCCCCTTTTTGTTCAAAGGGGCCTTGGGTTATTGCTTTTTAAACTCAAGCTTTCATGACCCCAAAAAAAATTTTTAAAAAAGGGCTTTTTTCAGGCCCCCTATTAAAAATTTTGGGGGGAAATGCCCCTTAAAAAGGGGCCAAAATTTCTGTTTCCCAAAAAAGGAAACCCTAAATTTTTAGTGTATTTTAAAAGCAACTGGGGCCTCAAAACATTGACAAAAGCGAAAAATTTTAAGTTTTAAAAAGAAATAAAAAGGGAATACCGGTGTTGTCAGAAAAAAAATTGCGTCTTTTTTCAGTTCCCCAAGCAAAACCCCGTTAAAATGAATGTTGGGAAAAAAAGGAAAAAAAAAATTTCAGTTTAAAAAAATGATCATTTTTAAAAAAACCCTTTTTCAAGGACCATTTTGTTTTGAAGAGGAATTTTGGGAAATAGAAAGGAAACTAATCCCGGGGACCTCGGCAATTGGGGGCCCCCAAAAATTTATAGAAGGGTTCCCTTTCCCGATTCATCCTTTTTGAAAAATCAACGATTTTCCCCATTATCTGTGGAAAAAACCCGGGTTTCGTTTTTCCGTAAAAGGGCTTTCCCCAAACTGTGCTGAAAGGGCAGCAGATAAAGGGCGCTGGGCTGATGGGAGGGACAAAAAACCTCTTTTGGGGTGACGAGGGCCCCGTCGGGGCCTTCGTCCATTTTAGATACCCCGAAGTCTATTGGGTCCGGAAAAAACTACAAAAAAACATCGGTGTTTAGAAAACAGATGGGCGTGCAAACCCTGATCTTAAACTGATTCTGTTTTTGTTGGGGGGTTTTGCCCTTTCATTGCCTTTCGTTGGGGAAGTGGGAAACAAAGATTGGCCAAAAGGTAAACCCCTTAGGCTTCTTCCCCCCTTGCCCCGTGCTGCCCCTTCGACCACTTTACTTTTGGGGCTCTATGCTTTACGTCGTGATGTTTTTCCACAGTGAAAAATTTGGGGAAAAGTTTAAGGGAGACGCAACAGATGTTTTCCAGTTGATAATCGCAAGGTCTCCCATTTCCTGCCTTTTTACTTCCCATTTGGGTGGGGGGAAAAGGGAAAAAGCTGAGTTTTGTTTTGTACGGGGAATCCCGGAGGGTGGCCCCCAAAACCCAGTAACTGTTGTTCATTTTGATTTGGGCTTAATGCTGGGGGATCTTTTGGGGAAATGGAGCAAAACAAGCATTTGGAGAGGGTGGGCCTTGATTTCCCAAAAACCCATGGGGGCAAGGGGCACTAGCAAATGATCTTCCCCCATCTTCTCCCGCCTTTAAATTCGCGCCCAAACCCCTTTCCAAGGCAGGGACGTCGGGTTTAAAATCGGTGTTAGGAATACCTCCAAAATCCCCTCCTTTCCCCTTCCCCCGGCCCCAGCTTCCACCAAAACCTGATTGCCTGGAAAATTTATGCACCCCGAGGCTCTTTCACCTGGCCCCCCCACTCTCGGTGGCTAACCCCCAGGGTTTTCCCCACCGCTGCCCTTTTTTCAAAGGGGGAATTTTGGGCCCTTTGTAATGCGTAATGGCATTCGGGGGCTGGCCCCCCAAAAGTGGAGCCCTGGGGGGGTGGAATTTTTTAGGGGTGTTGCCAAAGGGCAAAAAATTTAGACGGTTGAAAGGGGGGGGGCCCAGGGTTTACGCTGCAACGAGCCAGGGGGGAAAGAAGCAAGGGGGGTTTTCGGAAAGGCCCGGAAAATGCGAAAGGGCTTCGGTTCCTCAAAAGGGAATCCAGGGGCCGGGTAGGTTTTTAGAAATTTTCTGGAAAGACCCCAAAAAATTCATGGGGATGTGCCCGGCAAAGGGAAAGTTGGCTAGCCCTTTTCCGAAACTTAAAGGGCGGGCCCGGGAGATTTCGGGCCCCTTATCGCACCCCCCAAAACCCTTTCCTGGGGGGCCAAGGTTCTTGGCACCCTGGCCGCCTGTTTTCGTTGCGGGAGGGAACCCTCCACAGCCCCCTGACCTTTTGTGTGGACGGTTTCCGGGGGGCGTTTTAATTTTAAACCCCGGGCTGGTTTCTTGGGGGACGTGAAAAGCCACCAGAGGCCTTGGGGGGAAAAAGAAAAACCCTTTCACCATCCCCCGCGGTTTTGAAGAGCTTGGCCGAGCCGGGAGCCAACCCCTCACCCCCCGGGGGGAAAACCCCCAGTCACCCCGGGAGCTGTCACAGAGGGTTTTAGGGCCTTGGGCCTTTTCTTTCTTTGTCCCTTGTTCCGTGGTCAGTGGGGTTTTTCCCGGGCCCCAGAAAAGGACAACGCGCTTGAAATTTTTTTGATGAAACCCTGGGGCTGGCCAGGGCAGGGCGGGGTTTTTTGGCAAAAAAATTGCCCGCTCGGCATTGGTTTTTGGGGGGGGAGGGGAAAGGGGCCCTGACGTGGCGGAACCCCCTTTGTGTCCACCAAAACGGGGGGGCAAATTTTCCAAGGCCAAAAAAACCCGGCAAAAGCGGGGGATTCAAGGGTTTTTGGTTTGGGGGGTTTTGGGTTTTTAAAGGGGTTTTTTTCTGCCCCAAAACCCGGAAGGGGCGAAGGTGGGGCTAGGGTGGGGGCCGGTGTACGGCTTGGGAAAGGGTTTTCAAAAAAAATGGCGGGGAAAGGGGGAGGGTAGGAAGGGTCTCTTTGGGGGGGTGGTGGTTTTCCCGGGGGCGGGGGGAAACCTGAAGGGGGGGAGGGGGGAAACCCCCAAAACATGGGGCTCTGAAGACATGGGGAGGTGAGGGGGAAAGCGGGGGTGGGGGGAGGGGGGGAGGGGGGAGGGGGGGGACAGGGGTGTGGGCAAATGGGTTTGGGGGGGCCCGGGGTGGTCTGGGGCCTTTTTTTGGGCCCAAAATGTTGCCCCCCATTTTTAAATTATGCTTTCGTTTTCCCCGTGGGAAATTGACAAAGTTGGGGTTTTGGGGGTTTTAAACCCCTAAGGGTTTTTTCCTCCAAATTATGGGGTTTTTCGGGAAAAGGGGGGGCATATGACAAAGCTGGGTGAATCAAGGGGGTTGGTCAAAAAAAACCCCGGCTTGGGGAGGGGCCTGGACCTTTTTTTACGGCGATAAGGAGGAGCGTGGTTTCGTGACCCTTTGGGTGGCGGAATCATATTTGGGATTTTTTGCGGGCCCCCCCTCCCCCCTTTTTGAGGGGGAAACCCCCTTTCCCGGGCATACTTTTATCGTCTTCCTCCTGTCCATTTTAGAAGGGTCGCAAGTAAAATTTTGCTTAAAAAAACCTGGGGGGGGGGGGGGAGGACCAATTTTTTAATTTTTGTCATCATCCCTCATCAAAAACGGTGACTTGTGTCCGACATTTGGGATCCCGGGGGCTGCGGGGGGCAAAGCCCAAAAGGGACTGCAAGGGGGTTTTCCCACCCCCCCGGGGTTTTTGGATTTTTACCGGCTTCCTTTTTCCTCCTTAAAGGGGATCAGTAAAAAAATGGGGTCAGAGCAGAGAAAAATTTATCCTCTTTTGGGCCCCTTTTTTAAATTGATGCACAGATTTTAAAACCTTTAAAAATTTTGCTTTATCTAAAAAAACGATTTACCCCCCCCTTTAAAAAACCCGTGCCGGGTTTCAAAATTTTTCGTAATTGGTTTTGCTCAACAAATATTTTACCCCCTCTTAGGGATTTTTTTACAAACGCCTCAACCCCCGGAGGACCTTAGGCCCCTGTAAACCCCTTGGGGGGGTTCCTTTTTTTTCCCCTATTTATGTGGGACATAGTTACATCTACAAATAAATCCCCTTTTTCGCCCCGGGGAAAGGTGTTTTAGGGAAAAATGTAAGTCACTGTCCATCAGCACTTTGGAAAGAGGATTGACGACTCAATTTTATAAATTTATTTTCATACTCCCCTGGGGTATTTATCAAAAAAATAAAAAATGGCCCCTTACTAAGGGGGGTTAGGGTTTAATTTTTTAAACCCCGGAGCCTTTTCCTTTTGGCATATGGGGGTTGAAAAACAGTCATTAAAGGGTTTTTATCCTCCAAGATATTGGGAAATTTCCCTCCCCGCTTTATCAAAAGGACCTATATCACCCCCCAAATTAAAGGGGGCCCTTTGGTTTTAAATTTCCTTCAAAAAAAACAAAAAGGGGGGCTTTTTTATTGGGGGGCTCCAGGGGGAAGGGGCATTTTTAATGGGGCCCATTGGGGCTGTTCGGGTTTATTCAAAGGGCTTTTGGGGCCCCGGTGATTGGGCCCTTTTCGAGGAAAATTTATTTAAACCCAAAAAAGTCCCCCGATAATCCAAAGTGACCATTTTTGGGCCACATTTGGGGCTTGGGGGGGGCCCTTTTTGCCCCCTGGGGGGTAGGGGAAATAAAAAAATTGTTTCATGGGGTCCCGGGGGAAGGGGGATTCCCAAAAATTTTCCTAACCATTTGGGTTTCAGGTTTTCACCCTCTCCCCTCCCATTTTTTAAAAAGTTTCCCGAAAAAACTACTTTTTTTAAAGGGAAGGTAGAATTTGGGGGGAGGGCCCCAGGTAGGGAAAGGGGGGGAAAAATACAAAAAAAATTCTTTTAAGTTTTTGGGGGAGCTTTATTCCATTGCATCCCGTTTAAAAAATTTTAGTTTGGGCCCTTTGGGATTGCTTTGGCTTATTTCCCCCTATTTGAAGGCCCGTATCTTGATTTTTTTAAAATTTAGCAGGAAAAGGGGGAAATTAAAAAATTTTCTGTTAAAGGGGGGTGTGGATTTTTCTTTTGGATTATTTTTTATTTGGGTAAAATTTTCAGTGTGGAAGTGCTGTCACAAAATTTGTTCACAGCACCACTGTTTCCTCTTTAAAAAAGTAAGCCCAAAGTAAGGGGCTATCGACCATTTTTTGTGTGGGGCACATGGGTAAGGGAAGGGCATTTGGTCCAAAAACGAAATTAAACCCACTTAACCTACACATCCCTAAAAATCACAAATTGAAAAATTTTTAAAATGGGGATCAGGGGGGATTCCCAACTCCAAAAAAATTTTCATTTAAACCCCCCCGACAAAAAAAGGGCACCCCACCCCCACCCTTAACTGTGTAAAAAACCCCTGGGAAAAAAGCTAATTAAAAAAGGTTTTTGGGGTCGGCCCCGCATTTCCGGGGCAATTTTGGAATTTTGTCTTTCAGCAACCAGGAGACAAAAAAAACTGGGTAATCGGGGTAAAAATGGTTTTTGAACCCCACATTACAGAAAATCAAAATTTCTTCCATTTCAGGGGTTTTTATAGTGGTAAAATACCCCGTGTAACAAAAACTCTGCAGACCAAAAATAAGGGGTTTTTCAGTGTTTTTTTATAACTAGGGGCCTTTTACTGGGGATGTCTTTTTACGGGGCAAATTTTTTTTTTCCCTTTTTTTCATCCTGTTTCCCGGGCCTCCATTAAAGATTTCCCCCCTGGGGCCCCACTCATCCCTGGGAAAATTTTTCCAAACAAACATCTTAAGGGAATTTTTATTTTTTTTTTAAACATTTCCCTACCCGTGGCCACCTCCGTTTCAAACTTCACGTGGGGGGATAGGGGGGGAAAAATTGGGGGGATAAGGGGGGGAGGTGAAAAAGTTAAGGGGGGATAAAGGTTTAAAAGTAGAAAAAAAAAGTGGAGGTAAGGGGGGGACTAAAGGGGGTAATAGGTATAAAAAGGGGTTTTGGGGTAAAAAGTTTGGGGGAAAAATAATTTTTTGGGGATGGGGGTTTAAATTTTTTGTTCAATAGGATGGGATAAAAAAAACAGTGGTGGGTAGATTCCGGGGGAATAGCTTTGGAAAGGTTAAAGGGGGGATTTAAAATGGAGGATAGGTGGAGAAGAGGGGGAAATGTGGGTTAATAGGCAGAAGGTTTATAGGTTTGAGGTGAAAAGTTAAAAAATGGTGATAGGTGGGTTTTTGTAGAGGGGGGGGAGAAAGGGGTTCAGAAAAACCCGGGTTACAAACTTGTTGGGGGGGGGGATAGAACCCAACCCTTTGGGTGTGGTCTTTTAAAAACCCCCGGGGAAACATATTGTGATGTTTTAATCCGGAAACCCTTGGGACCCCTTTAAGATCCAACAAGGGTTAAACCCTTTAGGGGGGCGGGGGATGGAGTTTGGTTTCTGTCATGGGGTTTTTTTTTTGTTTTTGATATTTATACAGTTTTTCCCCCTTTGGACTATGGTTTGGGTCATTGGGGTTATGCCAGACCTTGTTTTTTTGATTTTTTTAATAAAAATTGGTATGAAACAAAAAACAAAATCGGCACCTTTCCCCTAGTGAGGGAAAAATTTAAAAACTTTAATAATAAATAAAACCCAAAAAAAGGGTTTTACTCCCAATCTTCTAAAGGGTTTTGCTTCAGGCTGGGGAAAAAAACTCCCGTTCCACCCAAAAAATAAAACCCCAGGTAGTGGGCCGATCGTTTTAGTTGCCCCATTTCCAAAGACGATTGCCCAGCTTTCAACTTTCCCAGACCAAACCCCTTTCCCCCGTCAGTGTTTTTTTCTAATCCAGAGAAAAAATTTCCCGTATCGGGGCATCCCAAAAAAAAATAGAACGTTTTGCCCCGGGCAGCTACTTTTCCCGCAACGCTCCCCAAATGGGTTTAAAAATAATACAAGGATAATTTGGGGTTAAACCGGGTTTTCCCCCTTCAAATTGGGGCTACGTGGGAAAGGGGATGCTATGAATTTTACAGTGCAAAAAAAGTGGACTAAAATTAAGAAGATATTTATTACATAAAAAAACAAAAGAAAAAAGAGTTTTTGCCTGTGACGGGCCTTCTTCCCGGGTTCCCATGGAATTTTTAAACCCCCCCTAAAATTTAAATAACCGTTTCCTGTTTGGGGGGGAAGTGTAGTTTTTTTTTCTGTTAAGGGAAAAGCAGGGACATAACTTTTGATAAAGGGCCGATTGGGCCCGAAATTTTGGGTTTTTTTGTACTTAGTTTTAAAACCCCTATCTACCTTTTTATGCCCGTCCCAATTTTTGGGCTTGAAATCCCTTTTCAAAGTTTAAAATTTTTTTCCTTTTTTTTCCTGAAAACCCGGTTTCCCAAAGGGGCCTCAGAAGTTTAAAAACCCCAACATTTTTTCATTTTGGGGCAGTTTCAGGGGGCTGTAGGTTTTTTTTTTCTGTGAAACCCCAGGATAGGGGAAACCCAAATATGTTTTTTCTGTGTGGGGTCTCTCTTCGGGTGTCCAGAAAAAATGGGGTTTAAAAAACCCCAAAACAACTATAAAAACAGCCCCCAAAGGGGGGCTGTCTCAAAATGGGAAATGCTGGAAAGGATAATGAGGTAACAAAGAGGGAAAACAGGGTTAAAATCCTTGGTTAATTTTTGTGCCAGTAGCCCCCGTACTCAGAAACCATTGTAAAACAGAAAAAAATTTTATCTTTCCCTGAATTTTCTAATTTTTTTTGGCCCCTTTACCCCAAAGGGCTTTTTGCAACCTAAAGGGATTCTGCAAAAAATTTTCAATGAGTAATTTTTTTTCTTTTTTAGATTAAGGGTTGTAGGGCCCTTTGGGGAATTTTTTTATCTCCCGTTAAAAGGGTTAAATTTTTTTTTTAAAAGGCCAATTTATTTCAGGGTTTCGTACATTCAGGGGGGTTACATAAAAAAAACAAAAAAGTGAAACAAGTACAATAGTGAGAATCGGGACTAACAACAAAGGGCCCCGAGGGGGAAAAAGAACCATTCCCACAAAGGGTTTTTTAAATCTACAAGTTGCTGATTTTTTTTCAAGGGAAAATTTGGGAAAATGGGTTTTTAACTATTTGGGAAATTAAAGGGTTTTAAAAATTTAAGGGCCCTTTTTGGAAATTTTTGGCTTTTTTATGCTCTACTTTTGGGAAAGGGAAAAAATATACTAAAATCTTTGGGGATTTACCCCCATGGGAAATGCAACAATGTAGGAGGGGGGTTTTTTCCCGTTTTTGTGGTTCAATTTAAAAAAACCTCAAAAGGGGAGGGTTTTTATCCAAAAACTGAAAAGGATTTAAAAGGGGGAAAACCCCCAAAAAATATAGGAAATTTTTTGGGGTTTTGGGTTTAGTAGGAAAACTTTGCATTTTCTTATTAAACCCAAAATTTAAAAAAAATACTATAAAAAGTTTTACAAATTTCAGAAATTTACTGAGGGTCTGTGATTTTAAAAAAAAACAAAAAGGGACAATGTTTTTTTATTTACCCAAAGGGGGGCTGGACAGGGGCGTAAAATAAGAAGGCCCGGGCCCTAAAGCAAAAAAAATTTTTGGGTGGGGCCCCCCCCGCCCAAAACCCCCCTCCCGAACCCCCGAAAAAATTTAAACCGGACATGCTGTTAGTAAAGTAGGGTAAATTTCAAGGGGGAAATACCTTCCCCTACATATCCCCAAATCATACGTACCAAAAAAATTTCCCTTTTACCAAAACCCCAAAATTTTTCCCAAACCTATTAAAATAAGGACCTGGTAAAATAAAAAAATCCTTACCTCGGTCCCGCTTTCCAAACCCATTCGCCGCCTTTCAGCCCCCCTTTTCCCCCGTGTGGGGGCTCGGTTTATGTTTTCCCTCACCATTTCCGCCCCAAGTGTTTAAAGAGAGCTGGTAGGGGGAAATAGCAAGCGGCGGCCAAATTGCCCTTTTGAACGCTCGGGGGCCCGAGGGCCCGGGTTTTTCAGAGGGGAAACATTTGGCCGGGGGGCCGGGAGCCTTGCATCCCCCGGGGCAGTGAAAATTGTTAATTCAAATCCGGGGGTCCAGCCCCGGGGAACCCTTTCCGGGGGGGGCAAGGTGATTTTTGGGACCCGGCCCCGGGGGGGGGCGGGGCCCCCCCCAAGGGGACCCCGGGCCCCGGGCAGCTCTTTAAAACCCCTAGTTTACGCCCCTTGGGGGCCCCAATGTTCCTCCCCCCCGACCTAAGGGAACGGTTCACATAACATCGCAGGTTTTTTGTTTGGGGAAACCCCCCTTGCAAAGATCCCCTTGAAAAAAACATTAAAAAAAAAGCGAAGGGAAAGGGTTTTTGCTAATTTTTTTTGTCCCAAAAAAAGGATGCCCAAAAAGCAAAATCCAAAAACCTATTTTAATCAATAAAAGGTTTGGGGGCGAAAGGGGAGCTGTGGGGGGGCCCGTTAAAAAAAAAGGATTTCTTAGGGTTTCCCCTTTTTGTCTGTGTCAGAGGTTTTGAATGGGACCTCTTTGTAGGGGGTGAAAAAGTGCCTAAATGCTGCAACAAAGGGACTTTGTCCCCTTTGGGTATTCTTTTTTACACGGTCAACCCCTGACTCTCAGGGGGAAGCATTTAATTTCAAAGAGTGCAAGAAAACTTCCCCCGGCCCCAACCCCCCCCCCCCTTTTTGGAGTTTTTTAAAGCAAAATAACCCAAACCCCAACCCGCACTCCTCCCCCCCATTAACTCCTTTCCCTGGTTACCGGGGCAGGTTTTGTAGCAAACCAATAGGCAAATTTTCCAACTTTTTAAAATGAAAAAAACAGGGGGATGAAAGTGGGGGGCGCGCTTAGGGGCCGCCGCGGAAAAAAAATTTGCATGGGACACCCCCATCTTGTCGGTATGTCACGCCCCTTCAAAAACCCAACCCCCACCCAAAAACCCCTAACTGCATAACGGCTTGGGAAAAAGGCGGAACCCCCCTTATAGCCGGGTAGTAACCCCCCTTTAAGAAAGGTAGTGCCCTTACAGGCGGTAATGCCCCCTTGTAGCCAAGAGATGCCCCTCGTAGCCAGGTAGGTGCCCCATTTTTTGCCAGGTAGTGCCCCCATTGTTTGCCAGGTATGCCCCCCTTTGTTGCCATGTGCCCCCTCTGTTGCCAGGTAGGGGCCCCCCTCTGTTGCCGGGTAGTGCCCCTTTGTTCCCGGGGTACCCCCTCTTTTTGCAGGTAGATGCCCCCTCTGTTCCCAGGAGTCCCCCTTGTTCCCAGGTGGGCCCCCCCTCTTTTGCCATAGATGCCCCCTCTTTGCCAGGTATTTTGCCCCCATTGTTTCCCAGGTAGTGCCCCCATTGTTGCCAGGTAGTGCCCCTCTGTTAGCCGGTAATCCCCCTCTGTTCCCAGGTAGTCCCCCCTTTGTTGCCATAATGCCCCTCTGTTGGCGGGAGAGTCCCCCTGTTGGCAGGTATGCCCCCATTTTTGCCAGGTATGCCCCCTCTTTCCCGGTAGTGCCCCATTGTTGCCAGGTATCCCCCCTCTGTTCCAGGATGCCCCCCTTCTGTTGCCAGGTGTCCCCCATTGTTGCCGGGCAAGCCCCCCATAAGCTAATAAAAATAAAATAATAAAATCATTACCTCACCGGGGCTCCTGCAGCAGGGTCCCTTCCCGGGGACTTTCCCTCACGGCGCAGGGGGAAGGGAGGCAACCGCGCTTACCCCCATGCAGCCCGCGTCACCTTCCCCTGCCCGTGACCTGTAGTGCGGCCACCACCAGCCCCGGACATACGGGGGGAGGAGGGAGCGCTCCCCTGCCTCCCCCTTTGCACAGCGAACTCCGGGCGGGTGAAGCGGGCGAGGGGGCGCAAAACCCCGCCTGTAGGAGCGGCCTGGCGCGCCGAGTAGCGCCTAGCGCTACTCGTCGCCGCGGCCATTTAAGGACCCCCGCCGCCTGCTGGCGGCGGGAGGAAGCCAACTTCCCTGGGAGGGGGAAGGGGACCCCCCAAAAAGCGGGACCCCCCCGCCAAAAACGGGGGAGTTGGAGTATGACAATAGGTGGAGGCGGGGAGTCTGGCTGTAGCTGTTTTTGCAGGCTGTCTGGGGAAAGTGCGGCTCCCCCATTCCCCTATACCCGGGGCGTGAGCTGTAAGAGCAGTACAGCCCCTGAAACTCACGGCAGGCTCCTGGCACTGTGTGAGGGCTCCCTCCTCCCATTTTTCCCGACTTCTTCATGTCTTTTCAGGGGGGGGGGAGCCCAGCGAAGAAAGTCCAGAAGCTGCTTCTTGCTGGGGGGGCTGTCTCCCGTCCCCCTGCCTTTGGGCCCCGGGGTACAGTGAGTGATGACAGGCAGCCCCGTCCACAGGGCCTGCCGGCATGAAATGTAGTTACGTCATTGCAGGCAGGGCCCCGGAACGGAAACTACCAGCTAGCAAAAGGGTTGGCAGGTGCTCGGGGCCCCCCTAAGGGGCTACGTTTGCTTCCCTGGTAGTTCCGCCAGTGGATCTGGATAAGTTGGAGGCCTGGGCAGAGAAGTGGCATATGAGATTTAACACAGATAAATGCAAGGTTATGCACATCCATTCCATGATTACTTGTTAAACAGGAAAACTGTCAGGGCTCAGCCTGCAGGGAACAATAATCTGCAGCAGCTGATTTGCGTCCCCACCTGGATAGACAATCTGCTGGAGGCTGTGTGATTGACAGAGCACCAGCCAATGGGAGGAACCGGAGGCCGCTCTAATCAGCAGCAGGGGTGGTATCCTGGTATCCCATTTAAACTCCCTGCAGGCTGGATGCTGCACTTGCAGTATTCTCCTGGCTGCCTTGTGTTACTTGTGCTTAATATTGTGTTTGTTTATCCGTGTACCAGACCTCTGATTGTTTTCCTGACCCAGTCTTGCATTCTGATTTTGTACCTCGCTCCTGTTTGGCTTTTGACCTCGGCTTGTTTACATTTTCTCTCTGGTTCTGATTTGTGGCTTTGGCGTTCCCAATTTGTTATTGACCTGGCCTGTCTGACCTTTCTTCCTCCTGACGGTCCCAGCACTCTAGCAGAGCAGGGACTGTCAACCAGTTGCCGTCTGCTGCCTAGGGCAGCACGTCAAGTAGGCAAGGACAGTGGGCTAGGTTCCAGTCAGGGCTCACTGTACCCCCCTTGACGTGACATTATCACAGGCCAAAACCGTTAATGCTCTACCCTCACTATGAATCCCATGACAGCTCTGGTAGAGCAGATGCAGGGGCTTACCCAGCTAGTACAGGATCTGGCGCTGCGGGTACAACAGCAAGAGACTTCTCCAAGTCTGAGGGTCCTGCACTACCTCCTCCTTCTGTGGGACCCCCTATTTAGTTGCCTGACAGGTTTTAAGGCAACAGAAGGGAATTTTTGACTTTTAGGGAAGGATGTCACCAGTATTTTAGGCTCCGCCCACTTACCTCGGGCAATTAGGAGAAGAGAGTGGAAATTGTTATGTCATTACTTCAGGGTTCCCCCCTGTAGTGGGCATTTTCGTTACCTCTAATATATAAAGTAGCCCTTCTTTTTCTTCACAACTGAGTATATAATGCTTGGTTCCAATATACGGGACCTCCAATCCCACAGTACACTTAGCCAATATAGATATAGAACCAGCAGAGTAGTGAAAGGTATCAAACTTTAATAATTTCGATTAAAAGAGAGTGAGACATTAGTCCGTACTGATACAGAGTGTCCATATTTCTGCAAGTATGAAAAGATATACTCAGTATTTTTAGTTGCGGCATAGCATGCCGTTCAGGCTCATCAAGGGGCGCCGCTCATCTGGCAGAGAGCATGGGAACGCCGACATCCGAGCCGGACAGGTGAACTTGAGGACGTTTCGGGGATAGCTCCTCCCTTTCCTCAAGCGCATAGCCCACAGGCACTGGTCACTCTTAAATAGACAGATTAAAACCAATTAGACAAATAGCCAATTAACAAGCCTACAATCCTAGTGTTTACAGGAAGGACCACAATTGAGATTCTCATTAAGCCCCTTTGGAGTTAATGCCTCCAAGGTTTACTATCCAGAACGCTTCGCGCGTCTCAGGTTTTTTTGGGTAGTTTTTGCGTAAGGTTCCTCACAATAAACCTTTTCAAGTATACACCACCGCAACTCTAAAAGTCCATGACCCTTTGTTGCAAAGTGGCTTTGCTACTGATGTTTCACCGAATGTTTTTTTATTCTCGTCATTAATTGCTTGTGCATCGTATACTTGTTGCATTTGCTTTTTAAACATTCGGATAGCGGAACGGTGTTCGTTAAGTCTAACCTTCACTGCCCTAGCCGTCTGACCAATGTATATCTGCCCACATGGGCATTTGAGCATATAGACCAACACCGGCACTAATCGCAGTGTGGAAGCCTCTGATCTTGATAGGGTGACCTTTAGTAGGGTGGCAAACATGTTCACCCTTTATGATAGAAGAACAATTTTGGCATCGCAGACAGGCAAAAGTGCCGGACCTAGTGCTGCTAAAGGTAGGTTGCGTCTTCACCTTTTTTATTCTAAGGTCTGAGGAGACTAATTGTTGCCCTAGGGTCTTACCCTTCTGGTATACCCATCGGGGTAATTTTTAAATAGGTAGCCATATTTAGTGTCACTACGTAAGATGTTCCAATTCTTTAAAAAACGCTTGCTTGATTTTAAACCTGCATTCCATCATATATAGATGTATATAGAAAACGCTTGTCCTCTTGTTGTTTAGGTTTTTTTATCTAGAAGGCTCATCCCCATTTATTGTAAGTACCTCCATCCCCCCCAAATTGTCTGATGTCTCTTTCACTATAGCCTCTCTCCACAAATTTTTTGGTAATTTTTTCCATGCTTGTTAAATAGCTGGCAATCGTCCGAGCAGGGTGCGAGTGCTCTAATAAAAATTTCTATTTGGCTATACCCTTAAAAGTATTGGGGCATGTTGACTCGTATGCAATAAAAGTTTTTACGGTCCGTCATTTTTGAATATAAGGAAGTGTGGAGGACAGCACCCTGTTTCTCCACCCACACATCCAGGTACGAAATGTGGAAAGATATCTTCCTGCTGTGGTCGGGATCTGAGCCACCACCCGGAGGGGGTTTCCGCCCACTTTATCTAAATTTGGGGTTTTCACCCCCTTTTTAAAATTCACTCCCACAAAGGACCCTAAGGCCATTTCGTACCTGGATTTGGGGGTTTGGAGAAACCAGGGTGCTTCCTCCACATTTCCCTTATAAAAAAAAGAGGGGACCGAAAATAACTTTTTATTGCGTACCATCAACATGCCCCACAATTTTTTAAGGTATAGCCAAATCGCAATTTATTAAGGAGCACGTCGCATCTGCTCGGACGTCCCAGCTAATTAACAAGCATTAAAAAAAAATTACCAAAAAATTTGTGGAGAGAGCTATAGTGAAAGAGACAAACAGACAATTTTTTTGGGGGGTACTTACAATAAATAGGAAGAGCCTTTTAGATAAAAACCTAAACAACAAGAGGACAAACGTTTTTCTATAAAACAACTAATATGATGGCTCGGAGGGTTTTTCAAACAAGGGGATTTTAAAGCATTGGAACAAACTTACGTAGTGACACTAAATAAAGGTACCTATTTTTGAAATTTCACCCCCATTTGGGGATACCCGAAGGGGAAACCCTAGGGGAACAATTAATCTCCTCAGACCTTTGAAAAAAAAGGGGGAAAAAACCAACCCACCTTTACAGCACTAGGGCCCGGGACTTTTGCCTGTCGGGGGATGGCCCCAAAATTGGGTTTTTTTTTAAACATAAAGGGGAACATGTTTGCCCCCCCTACTAAAGGGCACCCTATCAAGATCAAAGGGGTTCCACCTCGATAAATGCCGGGGGTTGTCTATATGCCCCAAAAAGCCCATGTGGGCAGATATACCTTTTGGGCAACGGCAAGGGAGTGAAGGTTAGGGTTAAGGAAAAACCGTTTTCCCCTAACCGAATTTTTTTAAAAAAACAAATGCAACAAGTATACCCAAAGGGACAAAACAATTTAATTTACGAAAATAAAAAAACATTTTGGGGAAAATAAAAATTTAAAAATTTCCAGTAGGAGCCCCCTTTTCAACAATGGGTTTATGGACCCCTTTTAGAGTGCGGTGGGGTATACTTAAAAAAGGGTTTTTGTTTAGGACCTTAAAAGCAAATTCCCACAAAACTCCTGAACGGGGAAGCTTTTGGATAGTAACCTTGGAGGGGATTAACTCCAAAGGGCTTAATGAGAATCTTTAATCTTTAGGGTCCCTTCCCGTAAACACCCAGGATTGGGCGGCTTTTAAATTTTGGGTATTTGTCTATTTGGGTTTTTAAACTGTCTTTTTTAAAAAAAGGGCCAGTGCCTGTGGGCCCATGCGCTTGAGGAAGGGGAGGGGGCTTTTCCCCGAAACGTCCCCAATTTTTACCTTCCGCTCGGATGCCGGGGTCCCCATCTCTCCTGCCCGATAAACGGCGCCCTTGACGAGCCTGAACGGCATGCTATGCCCCAACTAAAATACGATAATTTTTTCATACTTTCAGAAATTTTGGGCCCTCGTATAAAATCCACTAATGGGCTCCTTTTTTTTAACTGAAATTTTTTAAAGTTTGGATACTTTCACTATTTGCCCGGTTTCTATATCAAATTTTTGGGCCAGGCATTTTTTGTTACCCCCCCTGATTTTTCCAAACTGTCCTTTTGTGGACGGGTTTTTTTCTCCTCGGGCCATACTTTTTGATGACGCTGATAGGGGAAACTGTGGCCCAAAGGCTCACGACCACCTTGAGACAGGGTTAAAAGGGGCTGTGGGGGAAGTATTGCCTGAATTTCCCCCCGCTGGGGGTTCCGTCGGTGGAAGGGCCCAGCCTGGAAATTTAGTTTAATTAGGGTTAGTCGACCCTTGGAGGATAAAGTTAGGCTTACCCCCACCCCCGGTACTTTAGATGAGGCAATGGGTCTAGCCGTTTGTCTGTACAGATTTTAGGAGAGACCCGGGAAAAGGTTCCCTTCCCGGGGTAGGGGGGGACAGGGGCTGGATTCCAGTCAGGGCCCCACTGCACCCTTTCCCTGACGGAAAAAAACCTGGGAAAATGTACATGGAGAAGGACTTTGGGAAACCCAGTAAACAGTAAAATTAAATTTTATAGCCATTGTCAGGCAGTAGCTGTCAAGCAAACAGGACATTGGGGGTGCATTAAAAGGGGGGATGAAAGCACACGAGAGAACACATTCGACCAGTAAACAAATCACTGGTTTTAACCAAAAACCGGAATCTTGTGTACATTTTGGGCACCAGTGCACGGAAAGACATTGTGCTTGAACCCGTACAAAAGGCGGGCAAAAAAAATAAAAAATGACTGTGTGGACTGAATACCCAGAAAGATTAGCAAGTTAAGGGTTATTTAGTTTAGGGAAAAAAACGGGTTTGGGGGGGGTACAAAATAAATAGTTTAAATAATTAAAGGTTTAATATAGAGATCTCTCCCAGGATCATTTTATACCCAGGGCGATCCAGAACAAGGGGGGGCCCCCTCTACACCAAGAGGAAAAAAAGTTTCTGCTAAAAACTAGAAAAGGGGTTCTTAATGTGAGACTGAGAACCCCTCTGCCCCGGGAAACTTTCATGGTAATTCACTAACAGAGTTTTAAAAAGGGGTCTAGATTCCTTTTTAATGTAATAATATTAAAAAATTAAAGTGACTAAAAATTATGAAGAAGGGGTGTTTGATTTCCCAAAGGGTTAAATTTATTGCCAACTGGAGTCAGGAACGAAATTTTTTTCCCTAAAATGACTACAATTGGACTTTTTTACCTCATGGGGGTTATTTTCCCCTTTCCTCTGGATCAACCTTATAGGAAAATTGAGTGGAAATTTATGGACTTTGTCCCTTTTTTTAGCCTTACAAAAATTTTGTAACTTTACTATGTAATGGGTTTTTGGGTAAACTTCCCTTTTACTTTTGGTGTGAAAAGGATTATTAATTCTGAAATTTTCCCTTTTAAACATAAAATTTAAGGGAAATTTTTTTTTATTACTGAGAAAGTAAAGCTACAGGTTGTTACTTCGATTCCCCAGACAAAAAATTAATTTGCTCCAGGGCTGCAAGTCCCCCCACTATTGAAAACAGTCCTAGTGCAAGTCCCACATGGTGAACAAGGGCTTTCCCGAAAAAAGGGAACCGCCAATTGGGCCCCAGAAATTTTTCCAAAACCACAACCAAAAACTATTCAAAATTGCATCTTTTTGGGAATTTTCAACCCCGATTTTTCAAGCCCCGTTTTCGTTTGCGAATTTGGTTTTTTACCCTTTCCCCCTTTCCAAGGGGGGAATGTAGTTTTTAGGAAGCTGCGCGAAAGAAAGAAACAAAAAAAAGCAAAAAAAATTAAGGAAAAAAAAAAACGGAAAATTTGTTAAATTAGTTTACCCTTTGCTGTCTGCCTTTTACCGACTCCATTTTGTCTTTATTTCTTTTGTTCTCCTCCCCCCTTTTCGTACTTTAAAAAATGTTCAAGTGAAACTCATTTTATTGTGGGCAGAGTTTTTTGCAGGTCCAAGGACTAAACAGCGGGAAAATTCCTTTCAATGCGGTTTTAAATCACCAGATTCCGGGAATGCCACTTGAATAACCTTAAACCATTTGGCACCAGGGAAAAAAGAATAATAGTTTTTCTGTATTTTTACCCATAAAAGGGGGTTTTTTGTTTAAAATTTTAACTTGACACTGTCCATAAGAATTTGAATATTAATGTATATCAAGATTTTCACACCCACATACAAATTTTAGAAAATTTTCTGTTTTAAATCATGGGAAGGGTGGACTTCATGTAACCCCCATATCTTTAACAATTTGTCTATAAAAATAAAGATCTGGGGTGTTTGCCCCCAAATGATTTTGAATCTCACCCCCTTGCTTTATTGCTCTCCCTTGGTAGCCACCTGTCAGACACCCAAAGATGTCCCTTTTTGGGGAGCAAATTAGAATTTATTACCAGTCGGGGCTGTTTTTCTGGATTGGGTGTATTACGGATTAGGGTGAAATACACTACAAATTATTTAAAAATGTTTACTATGATTACACAAATATCTGTATTATCGCACAATTTTGGGCTTTAAAATTTTTTCTTTAAATTTTTGTTGCCTCTACTTGCCCCTATACAGCTTTTTTTTATGGCATGCTGCCTTGCAAAATTTTGAACCTTTTTCACCACTCAAGCTAATGACGGAATCACCATAAAAAACACATAGAGGGGGGATGTGGGTTATAAAAACCGGTAAATTTATGTTTTGTCTCTCTCCACCTTATCAGGGCCATCACATCATCCAAGCGTCGAGGCAATCCAGGGTCCCACCCAACATAAGCTTTTGCTGCCCCGGGACTCAAGGCGCACCTACCCCTTTTTAAATTTCCCTGGCAATTTGGGGGAGTGGACTTAGAACAAAAAGGCAAAATTTAAAAACAAAACAAGATTTTAAATTTGTAGAATCACTTTTCCCTTCATTAGCTATTGGTCCTTGACGACTGTGAAAAGAACTTAACTTTGAATGTAATTCCTACCATTTTTTTAAAGGAATGTTCATAAAAAAAATGATTATTTTTTATTGTTTAACTCACTTTTTATGTTAAACACATTTTTAGGAATTTTTGGTTATTTTTTTTTTTTTTTTCCATACACTCTCAGAATTTTTAAAAAAATTTCCCTTAAATCCTTCATTTTCATTTTGGCCCCATAAGCCAATAATTCTCCCTTTCCCTTTCTTTTTAGAACTTTTAACATGTGTATTATTAAAACAGGGTCAAACTGAAAGGAGACACCAATGTGTACAGAAAAACACAGAATCCACCAGTCACAAGAGGAGATGTCACAGCTCCCCCCCTCCCCCCCCTTCACAGTGAAAACTCTCCTATACAAGTCATGGGACAGAAACTTCTTAAAAAATCCTATTGCATGAAGCTCTTAAATACTCTTGACTGTTGTTAAACAGTGCAAGCAAAAATGTTTTCTCCCAATCATAATAGACGGCCAAATTGAGAAATCTACAATCAGAAATAAAACAACTGAAGGAAAAAATTTGTCGGGGTCTTGATTTACTAAGTAAAAAAAAAAAAATGGCGACAGATTTCCGTTAACATCTTGCTGTGTAAAGTAAAGGAGGCGACTGCTGCTGAAGTTATGTTTGTAACTCTTTAATCTCCTGTCTGTTTATTTTCTGCCCCCAAACACCAACGACACCTCACCACCACACCCCGGGCAGTTGGGGTAGAGACCCAAACATAGTTTTCCCCGGGGGAACTACTACCACCATCGTCACCTAAAGTGAAGACCCCCTCTTCACTGTTGCAGAGTGCTACTGGAGCATGAGAGGTGTGGTTAACCAGAGCGAGAGCCTCATCGAAGGGCTACATCTGCTTCTAGCCCTCTCCTCTGCTCCCACTGCACTCCACAATTGCCACACTGTGTATGCAGTTCAAGCTGCAAAATATTATTCTGGGAGGTTCAGGCCACAGCTACAGCACAGTTTCAAGGGGGATTGTCCTCTGCCCAACTTCCCAAAAGATTGTGTCGTAAGCTGTGTTCTGTACCCTCACTCTCCTGCTCCTCCCCAACATTGTGTTATGTGTCCTAGTGCCAACTTAAAATACAACCTCCACCTATCACCCCAAAAAACCCTCCACGAACTCCACCTATCACCTTATAGCCCCCTCACTTCCACCTATCACCTCATAACCGCCCCCCACCTATAAACCCATTGGGAATTTGTACAGTATAGTGGTGGGCACAGGTAGGGAGGTGAGTTTGTCAGTATATAAGATGTGCGCATGAGGAGGTAGAGGTGATGAGGGCGGGATTCGGGTTCCAGGCAGTTAGCATTGTGCAGGGATGTCAACCTCCCGGGCAGGGGGGGACGAGGGGTTTAGGGAAAGGGTGGGCCCCGCCAGGGCCCTACCCAGCCTACCCTAAGGGGGCCCGTCAGGCCCCCACCCTCCCCGGGGCTCCAGGCCGCTGCCGGGGGGCCTGAAGCCCGCGGTCTCTGTACCTCTTCTGGGGAGCAGAGAGCGAGCGCCCCTGCCCCGCAGACATGTAAGACCCGCTCACCGGGGGATCGCTGGATCCCCGGTGACTGGGCCGACACAGGGGGGGCCGTCGCCTCACCGGCAGCGTCGCAATGACATGATGTCTCGCGACGCTCCCTTTTCCCGGGGGAAACAGCCGTCACGGGCCGTGCGCCCGAGGACGGCCGGGGGAGCGGGGGGCTGAAGAGGAGGGAAAGGAGCGCGCGCCCGGGAATTGGTAAGTTTTAAATGTTTTTTGTTTTAAGTGCCTCCCTTTTGGGCCCCTATATTCGCCTCCTGGGGCCCCCATTTTTCTCCCTTTCCTTTTGGGGCCCCTATATTCTCCCCTGTCCCCCCTAATTTCCCTGGGGGCCCCCCGGGGGTACGCCTGCCGTGGCCCCCAAAATCCCCCCTGGCCCCTAAAATTTCCTGCATGCGGCCCCCAAAATGCCTGCCGCGGCCCCCCTTAACCTGCCTGGGGGCCCCATAATGCCTGCCTGGGGCCCCCTGTAATGCCCCGCGGCCCCCTATATCTGCCTGTGGCCCCTAATTCTTCCGGGGCCCCCATACGCCTCCGGGGGGGGCCCACTATACCCACCCGCCCCCCTATAATGCCTGCCTGGGGCCCCCATAATCCTCCTGGGCCCCCCTATAATGCCTGCCTGCGGCCCCCATACCTCCCCTGGGGCCCCCATACCTGCCTGCGCCCCCCATAACCCTCCTCCCCCCCTGAAATTCCTGCGGCCCCCTAATTCCCCTGTCCCCCCTAAAACCGCCTGCGGCCCCCAAAACCTGCCTTCCCCCCTATAATACCTCCGCGGGCCCCCAAAAATGCCTGCTTTGGTGCCCCTAAAATGCCTCCTGGTGCCCCTAATGCCCGCCGGGTGCCCCCATACGCCTGCCTGGAGCCCCCTATACGCCTGCCTGTGGCCCCATATGCCTGCCTGGGGCCCCCTTATACCCTCCTTGGCCCCCATAGGGCGCCCCTTTGCCCCCATACGCCTGCCTGAGCCCCCCAAAAACCCCTTTCCGGGCCCCCATACCCCTCCCCTGAGGTCCCAACGCCTGCCTGTGGCCCCCAAACCCGCCTCCCGAGGTCCCATACCTGCCTGGGGCCCCTATAAAAAAACCCTGCCTAGCCCCCTAGGGCCTGCCCTGGCCCCCATACCCCTCCCTAACCCCTAGCTTAAATTTGACGAGCCCCTAGCATAACCTGCCTATGCCCCATATTTTATAACTCCCTGTCTAAGGGGACAATACATATACCTGCCTGACTGAAGGCATATCAATACCGTCGACTAAGGGGACTTATATACCTATAATTTAAAGGGGTTTCTGGGAAAAGTAGGATTCTAAATTTTGTGTCCAAATCCTCAGGACGGTCAGGGCCGGACAATCACAGAATTGGAAACCGTTGGGGAAGAAAAGGAAAGTGAACGACGCTGATCAAAATGATTCTCCGTGAGTCACTAAATGTAACGCATGTAACACTTTTATTTCTGCAGAGCCCACATACAACAGTACACCACTATATGGGCACTGTATGGCGGTGGTATATGAAACAGACCTGTGTACGCTGATATCAATTGGGGGTTTCGTTTGGTCAGGTCGACAGGGTTATTTGACCTTAATTTTTAATAGTTTTGGGTCCGGTTTTTTAGGAGGTTTTTTTAGTAACAAACCTTCGTCTGGTAGATTTTCTCCATGTATCGGGGGATTATTTAGTGACTGTTATTTAGGGGTATTGCACTTCATATGGAGGGAGGGGATTTTGAAAATGCAAATTTGTCAGGGGGGATTTTCATTGTGCAGTGACTGCTGGGGAGATGGACGAGTTTATGTGGAATGTGCAAAAAATTATGACAGGACCTGGCGCAGGGTGAGAGGAATTAGTGGTGTGTGTGGGGGGGTATTTTTTTGAGAGGGGTAGGGGGGGGGCGCCATCGGCTGTACTCGCCTAGGGCACCAAAATGCCTTGTCCCGGCCCTGCCTACCGGTGTTGGTTTGCTGGGAGGTATAGTGCACCAGCACAGGAAGGAGCACAGAAAGCGACTCTCAGTTTGGGATCTGCTGGATTTAATCTTTGCAGATTACAGTACTGTTGACAGTCAGACAATTTCTCAATGGTCAGTAGCCTAGGAAAGCTTGTGTACACAAGCAGGAGATAAGAATTGCTTGAGCTTTGAAAGGAGGAAAATTAGAACAGCAATATATGTGTTAATAGTCTTTATTTTCCTTTACCTACATGTTTAAAGCTAATCTATGAAATTGGAATACCCCTTTAAATAGTCTGTGCAGCAAGACATATCTGTACATTGAAGATTTCATATTAAGCATGTTGTGGATACGTTGTCTGTTCAGGAGCTGTGTCTGTGCTATTCACATCAGTTGTCATGAAAAAAACTGAGAGCCAAGTGGACTATGAACATTTATATCATGTTCTGTGTTGCCAAATAACCTGTTCCTGTTGCAGCGACTTTTTTATTTTATTATTTTATTTTAAATATACTCTGCATTGCCATTTCCTGAGGCTAATGATTTTATTCTTATCTATAGACCTGTGTGAGGGCTTGTTTCCTGCAGGCCAAGGTATAGTTTTTATGGGTATTTTAGGGTATATATGGCTTTTTAATCACTTTTAATTAAAATGTATTAGTAAGGCAACTAAAATGAAATTCTGGCAGGGTTTTTTATGGCATTCACTCTATAGCATGGAAAGGGTTATATTTTAATAGATAATACTATTTTTCATACTCATAAAATGGGAAAAGTGTTTGTAATCGGTGCAGTAAGATGGCAAGCCTGAGGGTTCATGTTGGGCCCCTGCTACTGTGAAAACTGTGATCGTGTTGGAAATCTTGTATAATAGCTTAGATGCAGCTGTCACACCACAGACTGTATCATTGTCAGTTCCTGAGCCCACTCCACATTCCCTTCCCGACATTATGACGTATATGTTCATCATATTTCGGGAACGGTTAACCATGTTGCAGAAAATGCTGCTAAGATGTTTATGGTGTAAATTGTTCCAATAGCACTTATGTTGACTGTATTGTGCTGCACTTTCTATGAAGTTTGAAGACATGGTGGCGGGGATTTAGAAGTTTATGTTGTTTAGTAGTCAGGAATGGCCAGCATGTGTAACCTTGTTGCTGAAGTGTTGGTAACTGTGATGTTGTTTTATTTTTTTTGCCTAGTTGTGTTATGCTAGGTTAATAGCCTAACATTTGGCTCTGGATAAATCACCATTGAACAGAAGTTTTATAAACCCAGGGACATTACTAGCATTTAGAGGGCCCCGCAGCAGAATAAGATTGTACCCCACTACCTAATGACAGGAAACTAAATCCGCAGCATAAGCAGCAATAAATAAGGGTACGTCCATACGGCAAGGGTTTTCAGCTGGTTTTTAAGATGGTTTTCAGATTTGAAAACCAACTGTCAACCAACCCTGTAGACGTGTATAGAAAATTCACCCAGTGGTCTACACTGCACGGTTTTCTACTGGGAACTCAGAACATGCACAAAGTTCATCCAAAATTTTCGGGTGGAAGCTGTGCTATTCAATGGTTAGGAGGGGTGGCCGAAACCACAAATCACTGAAAGAACCGTCCCCCAAAACCATGCAAAAGAAGATAAAATACCATCTGGAATCAGACCGGCAGTTTACACTTGTCGTGTCACCATACCTTAAAGGTATGGATACTAGTAGCAGAAAACCCACATACTATGCCAGATTGTAGAAAGCCACCAACTTGTTACTAAAAGGTATAACATTCTTGCACATGAGTGAGTCTTTTCATCTTCTGGGCCCCACAGCAGTTACTATGGCTGCTAAAGCTATAGTTATGTCCATGGGTGAGCCAACTGTAGAGTAGGATATAAGGGTCAGTCCACATGGCATGGTTTTAGGATGGACATTCAGACAGTTTATGGATTTGAAAACCATCTAAAAACCGACCAGCAAGCATCCCCATAAACTTTAACATAACATCCGTTCAGCAGTCCACACTGAACAGATTTTCTGACTGACTTTTTTTACACTGCTGGTGTTCGGAAAAACTTTCAACATGCACAGTCTTCTGCCCCATTTTCAGAAGATTGTGTGCATTTGAATGGTTGGAGGGATATCGAATCTGCAAACCACGGATAAAAACATCTCCCCAAACTATCCAAAAGACAACAAAATACCGTCCGGATTCTTAAGACAGAATCCGACCGGTATTTTGTCAATGCCGTGTATATGGACCCTAAGAAACAGAGAGATAAGAGGAAAGAAGTGTCTACAAAGCGTGAAGACTATTCCTGAACCTGTAAGAACTACTGACTGGGTCGTAAATTAAGTAGCATTTCAAAATTCCTACCAGAGACACCAAAGGAATAATGCACATGTGTACAAAATCCGCGCTGCACAATTTCTGTACAAATTTGCGTGTAGGCAGTGGAATTAAACAGTCGGCCATGTGGAGGGATTTTACAAATCCCATGCCCACATGATGGAAATTTTCCATGCGAAAACAGATCTGCGGTGTAGATTTTTAAGTCTACAGTGTGTCAATTTCTGTTTACCACTACCTGTTACTACCCACTTGTTCATTTGGATGGAGGGTAAAATCAAACACCAATATCGTAAATGATCTGTTTGCAGATTTTTACCTTTTTGATTTACCTTAGGTTTTTTTAAGAAAAATTCCTTAATAAATATTTCCTGTGTGCATTTACACAGAGCAGATCTTGCAGATTTGTTATCAGATTTCACTGCATATTTTTCCGCCTTGGTTGGGTTCACACGGTGTTCTTTGTCGGGTATTTTGTAGCGCTGATTGTAAGTCAAAACTGGGAATGAAAATACTATGGAGAAAGAAAAAACTATCCTACTAACTACAATTATATTAACGGCTTTCCCTACAGATTTTTCCGCCTTGGTTGGGGGTCACACGGTGTTCTTTGTCGGGTGTTTTGTAGTGCTGATTGTAAGTCAAAACTGGGCATGAAATCTAAAGACGGAAAAAGTATAATAGAACATCTTGTACTTCTGTGTGTTGGATCTATTCCTGATTTTTGCTTACAATTAGCGCTGCAAAATAGATATAAAAATAAATAGTGGTGAACCAGGACCGGACTGGCGAGCTAAAAGCGCTAGGTTTCTCACTCCCACCAGCCCGCATACAGTATCCACCTCCAAATTTTCCCTCAGTCAGCACCTCGCCACTTTCTTAAATAAACAACACTATGAACACAAGCAAAAAATTAAAAGTAGCACAGAGTAACCCTTAATCCCAGGGTCAGTGACAGGTGTACACTTGCTTTTACAATCAGGGACTAGTGTACGCTCTCACTGTACAAGTGCCAACCTACAATACCGTCATATACAGTGGGTACGGAAAGTATTCAGACCCTTTTAAATTTTTCATCTTTCTCTTTCATACAGCCATTTGGTAAGATCCAAACAAGTTCATTTTTTTGGGCTGATTAATGTACACCTCTGCACCCCTATCTTGAAAAAAAAAATAACCCAAAATGTAGATATTTTTTGCAAATTTATTATTAAACAAAAAAACACTGAAATATCCCATGGTCTTAAGTGTTTCAGACCCTTTGCTCCAGTAACAATAACGTTTCTTACAATATCACCCTTTTGTCGCTACTCATACAAATCGAACCATTGCGTCCTCCTTGATGAGCGAAATGCGGCAACAAGTTCTTTATCATATCCTAGGACATTTCGTGGATCCGCTCTGACCATTCTATTCCTTGAAGATCTTCTCTCTCCGCTTTTCTCCTTCAGGTGAATGGTGAATGTTGGTGGAATGCCCTTTCCGAAGTCTTTCAGAGAATATGCTCAATTGGGTTCAGGTCAGGGCTCTGGGACTGGGCCCATATATCAAAGAATGGGAGCACAGACTGCTGTTCTCGAAGCTCTACTGCCGTCATTTGCAGTTTTAGTCTAATCTTATCCATCTCTGTCTAGAGAACAATAGAGTGATCATTATGCCATTTCTTTTTGTTACAAGTTAGAATACTCTCAATGCAGGGATAAGCAATTATTTGATCAAAGCACTAACGAGTAAAGCTGAGATGAGTTTAAACCGCCCTCCTATGGGTCGAAGGAAGATTTTTCTATCATTGTTATCATCACAGGTAGAGAAGGGCTGCCAAAATGAAACAAATAATGGCCCAAAGGATAAAAAACTGTTTTTTCAGGCAAATTGACTTCAAGAAAAATACCGCTCTATCCCTCTGCGTCTGTTCCTGACAGACGAACTGTGACTTTAATAGTTCTTTAGCAGATGGGCATTGAAAAAAAACAGCTTTAAGTGTTTCTACAAAAATGTATTTTAAAGACGACAAAACACCCGTTGGTCGCCCGTAAATATTCACAGCTTGAACTATATGGCTTATTCTGGTAATTGTTGATTCAAATCAGTTAAAAAATATTTCGCACTAGAGACAGCACTCAAAGGTACAGATGCAATAAATTAATCTTACCTGCTTGACAGTTTTAAACTTGATCTGATAAATATAGAAACTGGCTGTGTGCCTATCAAAAGAAGAAATTAATTTATGTTAATGAGCCTCAAAATTTAGCTAATGAAGCTTATTCTTCATTCATCATCATTATTAGTATTAGTGTATCTGTTAAATCGCACTGTTTATTGGCTTGATCTTCCAAGTATAAAAGAGATTGTCAAGTACGTCAAGGTTGTTTTTGTTGCAATGTCAAAATTAAACAAAGAATATAGTTAAAATATATTCTAATTGCTGTTTAAAACACAAAAATCCTGAAAATCAAGGAAATAATTTTTTCCATGATTAAATCCTTTAACGTACCCTTTTGTGAGGGAAACTAAAATGGAGTTTCATTGTGTTTACCAGATATCCTTTAATTCAGTGGTGTCCAACTGACAGCTGGGAGCATTAGTTGTCTGTGGTCCACAACTTTAGACCTCTCAATACATTATCTCCAACGGCCCCATAAGGGCAATACTGGAAGTACTGCTGTGAGGAGCTCAGCTCAAATGTAAAACTAAGGGGCCCACTTAGTGTAAGACTGGTGTGCCTGGGGCCCCCAGTGAAGCTGATTTTTGGAGCATACCAGTAGAGATGATTCTTGGGGCCTATTCTACAGCTACTGTACATAACTGTCCATAGTGCACATGACTCTTGAACTTTGCCTCTTACTTTCTGCCTTTCTCCCTGAAAAGCTGCCCAAGAGCTCACTTGGGTTTCCCCAGCTCCACTGTGGACCAGTATCCTGGGCCCCCAATATTGTGAAAAATAGGAACTTATTATGGCTGCAGGGGCCCAGAGACTTAAGCTATATGGGTCGCAGAAATTCCTGATGGCAGCCCTAATTATTTAATTACAACAAAACCCTTTCCTTATAATGCTTAGACTCCACTCTATTTGCTTTTGGCTCTATGGATCTCATCAATGTATGATGCAGTTAATAATTTTGCCCCTTAAGAAGAAATGTTTATATCCTAAAGGGTTGCTACTCTTCTGATTGGTGGCATTTAGCTCTATCAGCATGTTATACAACATAACATTGTGTAGCATCAACAATATATGGCCCGAGTAGGCTAAAAAAAAGGTTGCTTGGAAGTAAGACTGTAAAAGAGATCTTGTCCCATGAAATGACTTAAAATGAACGCTTTGTAAGTAATTGCAATTGGGGTGGGATTTAGGGGCCTGGAGTCAACATTGGGCAGATTTAAACTGTGTGGCTTTGCAGTGTGCGGCAACCCTTACACAATGCATAAGACAACAATCCATTTGTTAGCAGCGTGGTGCGTGAATGAATTAGAAAATCTATTTTATAGTATAATTTCTGCAACAATATGTCAAGGTGATACACAAAGGGCAAAGCTAAAAACTCCCAGAGAAACTGCTTTTCACGTCTGTGGACCACTACTCTGTAACAACAGGTTCCCTACTCGGCATGACAGATGCCTGCAGCATAACTTGCTGCAGAAGACCATTCCTTTGTAAATATTCTGAATGAATCGATTACATTACATTGGTCGAAGAATAAGGCTATAGATCATGGAATGCAGCAACACAACAATGAACTTATTTTTCCATAAAATATGCTTTTACCATGTAAAAGTAATAAAAAATGAAATAAGCTATATATATTTGGCACCACCACTACTGTAATGACCCATAGATTAACATTATTATGTGCATGGTGATTAAAAAAAAAAAAGCAAAAACTATTTTTTTTTCATTCCTCTTAAAAGAGTAATAAGTAATATATGTTAACCACAAATGGTTAAGTTAGACAATAAGCTTTCATATGACCAAGTCAACAGCAAAAAAAAAAAAAAACAAATTGGGTCTTTGGGACACTGGGATGAAAAGAAACTAAAATAAATAAACCTAAAAAAATTCCTGCATCTCTTTAACCTTAAATTGATCAGGTATTATTTGCATGTTAGGCTGAGTTAACACTGGGTTATTGATTATGTCAGAGGCATCCATTGGGGTACTGCATAAAATGGTACCCTTAAAGATAAAGCGATACAACCATGGCCGGCCTATAGACATACATAGAACAAATGAAGTCCTATTTGAGCTATGTTTGCTCTATTTATCAGCAGTACACTTTCATGTGGGACACAAAAGCGTGGTCTTTTACACTTTTGCGTCCCACACAGAAAGTGTATACCGCCGAGAAATAGAGCAAACTTGGTCCACACAGAACTATGTTTGTTTAATCAATGTCTTTGGGTCGACCACAGCTGCGTCATGGTATCAGGGTATGTTTTAACATGGTACCTCTACAAATACATCTGAAGTTAATCAATAATGCACTGTGAACCCAGCCAAACTTTAGGGTGGGTTCACAGACATCCTTATCTAAAATGGTATATGTCTATAACCAAAATTACATTACTGGTCCCCAAATACTTGCCAGAGATAGCATTAAGGCAATACATTACAAAACTACATCTGTATTAATGCATTTTTTACTGTTTACTTCATACTAACGTCATAGACCTCAATTTATGGTGATCTGTTATATATTAGCCAAAAATAGAGTCAAAAGTAGAAAGCAATTTTGCTTGCAAGTAAATAGACATGTAACCATCTAAATGGATGCAAATCTGACATCACAAACAAGTTTGCTCCATCATTTGTGCTGCTATATTTTCCACATTGGTAATGGCCCCTATTTCCCCTAAATTTTTCCAACAGCAGCTCTGAAAGTAGCAATCGGGATGATTTTGAATAGGTTTAATACATGTCTTCCAGTGCACAATCTTTTCTAGTGTTCCGCGGTAGCTGCAGCACGCTGAACTTCTCCTGGGAGTACAATGTGCTCTCAGAATAGTAAACTATCAATAATGAAGACATCTTATGATGCTAGCTTTCTCGTTATTGACTGGCTGGTAAAGTGTTTGCTGTGAAAGTACATACCACAGGAAATAAAGGCCACCATGGAATAAGTACTGCAATAAACTGTATTTCTTTAGATGGGAGTAGCAATGAAATAGGATTCCAAAAACGTAAACATTACCAGTCAGCAGGGGAAGGAAAATCTTTAGGCTCTGTGTACAGCACATGTTAATTAGAGTCATTAAACAATAACGTATATGTAGTAACAAAAAGACATTGTGTAATTCCATAAATATTTTTCCTAAATAACCTGGACATTTCTATTGACCTGGCAATTATAACTTATGGCAATTATGTGTGGAAATATATGCTAAATACAGTATGTATCACTGTCTAGATTATGTATGGCAAAAAAAGCATTTTTTAAGTCTATAAATAATAGCATAAATCAAACATTCTGATATTTACATCCGGTGACTTTTGTTTTGCAAATTCAATTAAGGTTCATGTAAACTTTGATGTGAATCTTGGTGATTAGATTCGGGCGAAATTTAATTTGGTATAAACCCAACAAAAAAAAAAATCAAAAAAAAAATCAACCTAACTCTAAATAAGGGTTTGATCGGTTGTCCCACTGTAGACAATGATGACATATCACTAGGATATGCCATGGTTATCTGATAGGCACTCTGTTCCAAATAGAGAGGTTTCGGACTCATTTAGGAGATAGATCAGGATTCCAGAGGTAGGACTCTGAAGGCATATCCTTGCGATATGCCATCATTGTCTAATGTGGCACAACCCCTTTAAAGTTAAGTTCTTTTGTGAGTTTTTAGGGGTGTGCTGTCCAATCCGCATCGCTCCTGATCCGGTGACCCTTCCTGTTACCACAACATTGAGGTATCCTAGATTTTGGTAACCGGAAGGGATACCAGACTGAGAGTGCCATGGAGCAGTAAGTTAATCCTCTTAAAACCAGTAAAAATTTTAACCCCAACTTAGAGTTAGGGTAATGGTTAGTGATAAGTTTAGAGAACATCCCAATCCCAACTTTTTTTAGAAGTGATCTCAAACCGTAACCTATTCAAGCAACAGTGCTGATGATTATGCAGAGGAGTGGAGTGATGTAACATAGTTCATTCACTTGTGTTAACTACTGGCTGACAAGGTGATCCTTCTATATTTATAACTTTTTATATTTATAACTTTTATTTATATTTTCCATCTACATAGCCATGTGAGGACTTGTTTTTTGCGAAAATGTGGGGTGGAACATGGAAAAAAGCAACGCAATTGCACTATATATGCAGGTGTTTAGTTTAAATAGAGTCTACTCTTTGAAGTAAAGGATGTGTTTTCTGCGTTCTGTAGGTCGATACAATTCCAGTAATACCAAATTTGTGGAGGTTTTATTATGTTTTAGCACTTAAAATAAACCTTTTTTAAATGTTAGCCAAAACGCCATTTTCTGTGACTAGTAACCTTTTTCAGTTTATGCGTTTATGTACATGAGCGAGGGCTCATTTTTTGCTGGCTGTGTTGTTTTCATTGGTAAAATTTTGGGATACATGTGAGTTTTTGGTTACTTTTTATTCAAATTTTTAGAGACGTGAAATCACCAAAAAAACATAATTTTGGTAAATTTACCATTACATTTTAATAGATTGGACTTTTATGAATGTGGAGATTTGAATTATGTGCAACCTTTATTTTTTATTTGTAAAATGGCAAAAGGGGCAGATATGAACTTTTAAGTTGTTTTTAACTTTTTTTTAATCTTTTAACAATTAGTCCCTCCAGGGTACTTGACTGCTAGGGTACTGCTATGTATAGGATTTTTATTCATTGTCTATTACACCTTGAGGGGGCCGATCAGGGTAAAAGAAACTATGCAGCTGCGTCATCTACAGTGTTAAAGGTTTTTTTTTGCTACAAAGATCATATCTGTAATGATGGGGACAGTAAAAATAAACACTTTTGCAATTGGTTTGTATTACCTAAATCATTTAGCTTAATAATAATAATCTTTATATAGCGCCAACATATTCCGCAGCACTTTACAAATTCAAGGATAGCAGCTTTTAGCTAATCTGGATGTGTCTAGAGCTTCTTCTGAAGCCTGGGGTTGGGCCATGCCCCCTTTGCTGTGATTGGCTGCCTGATATTTAGTCCAGCCCTGGTCGGGAAATGCCCTCTGTGCTGTGATTGGCTGACCTGCACTCTCTTTGCTCACTCCTCTCTGAGCTGTGCAAAACAGGCTGCCTGTGCTTCTCTCTGCTTCACCCCCAGTGATAGCTCTATGTGCAGGTGCTGGAAGTCTCTGTTCTCATTGTCTTCCTCTTACTCCCCTCTGAGCTATGTAAAAAATGCTGAGCTCCTCTCTGTTCCTCTAACAATGACAGCTCTATGTAAAGAATCTGGGCAATTATTATTTAGAACAACAAAGTACTTCCCACATATATGAGTTACAGGAATAGAAAAAATCAAAAAATACCAACGAAAAAAAAATACTCCTTTAAAACATACCTTTTAATGATAATAGTGAAACTAAAAAATGGACCTACATAAATAGTAACGGAAAACCCAAAGAAACAAAAAAAGGGTAAGGACAGTAACACCTACACTGTCCCCTAGGTTAGACGCCCTATGGTACCTCATATAATTGGAGAACCCGCCCCGATAAGGGCGACCCCAATGGAATAAACTCCTAAACTGTCCCCTATACTAGGTAACGCCTACTAAATATAATCTAACGGCAGACCACCAGATGGAGACAGACAAAATAGGATACACAATGTACAGTACCCACAAAAAATAGATATGAAAAAAGCGCCAATATAGGTGAAAAACAGTAGCACTAGCAATAATACAAATTGCAGGGACAAATGAGCCCAATTACAAATAGTATATATAAAACCCTACAGTGTTGAATATAGGGTATGAGAAATGCTAGTACTTTTTCTGCGCCAAAAGACCCAAAATGATGATTTCGATCAAAATGGTGACATACGCAGGCGCTGTTCAGGTTAAGCACACTTAAAACCCAAACGCGTTTCGTCCCATTCCAGGGACTTCTCAGTGGGTCAGAGACAACATATCCATCTGGGTCTCCAATATGTTTGTAACCAGGGGTTTCCCGATGGATGAAACCTAAGGATAGGAGTTTTGGGGTGTCTCCCTCCGGTGCAGACTCACAAACCATTGTAGGTATATAGTGTCCCACCTGGAATATACTATTTGTAATTGGGCTCATTTGTCCTGCAATTTGTATTATTGCTAGTGCTACTGTTTTTCACCTATATTTTCGCTTTTTTTTATATCTATTTTTTGTGGTACTGTACATTGTTATCCTATTTTTCTGTCTCCATCTGGTGGTCTGCGTTAGATTATTTTAGTAGGATTACCCAGTATAGGGGACAGTTTAGGAGTTTATTCCATTGGGGCGCCCCTTTTCGGGGGTTCTCCCATTTATATGAGGTACCAAAAGGGCGTCTAAAACCCAGGGGACAGTGTAGGGGTTACTGTCCTTACCCCTTTTTTTTTTTTTTGGGTTTTCCGTTTTCATTTATGTAGGTCTATTTTTTAGTTTTACTATTATCATTAAAAGGTATGTTTTAAAGGAGTATTTTTTTTCGTTGGTATTTTTCAATTATTATTTAGCTGCCAGATCAACTCCCTCACCCATATAATATACCCTGCTCCCACAACCATATAACACAGTCTTATAAACTCTGCTCCCCATCTTCTTTCAGGCAGGAGGTAGAGCAGTTTGCATTTCTCACATTTGTTTCATCATTTTAGGCTGTATCTATTACTGCTTACACCAATACAGGTGTTCTGGTTACAAGGATTGCTTGTAGAGCCAGGGAGGGAGGTAACAGCTCTGCAGGCATGAGAACTGACCATTGCAAGAGCTCTGCAGAGCTGTGACATCCTCTCCCTTCCATTGCTCACACAGAATAATGATGACGACTCAGGAGGGAGCAGGAAGGGGGTGTGATGATCTCATCACTCCTTAGAGAGGGAAGACATGCCTGTTGGGAGGAGAGACACGCCCCTGGATCTAAACTGTAAGAAAGAGAAATAGATCAGATGCCTGTACTGAGAAAACCCATTTAAACAACAGGGATCAGAGTGGGCTCCAATCTTTGCTGCTAGCGATGGTTTTCAGCTGTAATTAACAGCCGCTGACCACAACGTATTGAGCCTGCTCCTTATAGCCTTAAGGTTATTTGAACATAGGGAAATGTCCAAATGCGTAATGGGGTTAAAAGACAAATTTCATTTAGTGGCAGGACAAGCTCTCTGTGTGACCAAGGCAGCGCTATTGAATCCTTTTTTGCCACCTCAAGTCCCTAAATTTCAGCATGATAACTGTCAGATGGAGCATTATTAATTTTCAATTCCTAATGTATTTGTTATATAGGGGAAAATTTAACGGCAGAACACTACTTAAAAACAAGTCTTCCAGTCTTGTGTCCTTCTTGCAATAGAAAAACAAAATACACTGCTTTAGAATATCTAATTAAAAAGCATGCCCACTATTTATCAACGTCACACTCAAAGTTCCCCTTCTTTTTAAGAAGCAGGTACTGCAGCAGTAGAGGTATGTATTATGAGGGATAATGTATGCCCATGCTGTAAATTATACAGAATGTAGAAGGCACCTTGAAGCAATGCCTCATGCTTTGATATGGTCATGGAATGAGTTGTGACTGCTTATTTTCTTAATGACTCAGCAAAGGTGCATTCAAGCAGCTCATCCAGTGTCATCCAATCATAAATATGTCACAACACCTCAGGTTTCCCAGAGATCATATAGGGTGGTAGATAAGAACCAGTGAGCAATTATCTTGCACTTTCAGGTCTGCTGACCCAACAGAGCTATACAATGCATTTTGATGACCCTTGATTCTAGATAGGATATTTCGTTGATTCTATTTTTTATGCTATAAACAGGATTCAGTCTATATATAATAATTATTAAAAAGAAGATTCCCTACTACATAGTAATGTCATTGCTTTATTACTATGTTTGTTGTTTTATAAATAATTCACAGACTTTGGGAATGATAATGATATGGGAAGTAAAAAGCATATACTCATAGAAATAGAAAATTCCAATTTTAAACATAATTTTTACTCAATATCCTAAAAAAAATAGAATTATTCATAACATAGTAACACAGATCCCGAAGATCAATTAAAATATATATCCAGTCCACCTATAAGTATACAATTGCAGGGATTTCCCTATAAAGTAATTTATACAAAAAAGTGAGGGTTATGAGTAAAATCGCGGTTTGATGCTACTCTTTTTTCTTTTTCCAAGACATTAGTAGTTTGTCAAAAACTAATGCACCAAGCTTTAGATGGAGGGATAATACACCTACCCCTTTCTGTTACCATATTATGGTGCTATCATAGGTGAAATAGTAGCCCCAGTAAAGGCAGGACAACCTTTGGATGATTGCCCATGTTAAGATATCCTAAAAAGGCATTGAAGTCCACTGAATTGTGCCAAAAATTCAGGGATCACAAATTGCAGAAAAAGATAAAAACTGCTCCTAAAAGGATGATACAAAATCCAAACTAAAAATCTAATCTCCGTTTCATATAATTAAAGGGAATCTGTCGCCATTTTTTTTCTACTTAAAATTAAAACAAGACCCTGATCCAAATTCTTTTCTTCTTAGCTGTTTGGATTTTCTGATTGTAGATTTCTCAATTCAGTCATCTATATATGATTGTGGGGACACTATTCTTGCCTGCACTGCTTTAACAGCAGTCAGAGATTTAATTTACAGTAGCTTCATGTGCATTGGAGCTGTAAGACTGACTCAGACCCATTGACTTCTATAGGAGCATTTTCTAGTCGTGCTCTGTGACCTGGGAAGAAGTCAGGAGGGAGAGAGGGTGAGCTATGACATCTCCTATTGTGACTGTGTTATCTATACATATTGATGTCTCCTTTCAGTTTGACCCTGCTTGTGCTGATTATGAGTCAGACTACTGAAAATCTTTCTCTACAGAACAGAAAGTGTCAGACTATTATTAGGTTTAGTGGCCAAAGTGAAAACTGCAGGACTTAAGAATTATTAAAAAATATTGACAGTGATATGGAAAATAAAAAAATAACCAAAAAAAATTATAAAAAATGTGTTTAACATAAAAACTTGAGTTAAACAATAAGTCATTTTTTATTACACATTCCCTTTAAAGAGAAAAAAAAATTATGTGATTGATTGGGCATTACACGAAATGATTTACCAGTTCCTAGGGCCCTTGAGCATTAGAAGAGGGAGAAAAAGGGTCCACAGGCTGACCTTAAAATCAAGAGTACATGTATGCCAACTCCCAACATAGCTGCAGACAAAGATATTTTACCGAGTCTGGTTAACCGGGTTCTAGAGGATCTTGCATATAAATTCACAATGCCATCAAAAGTTATCAATACAGAAAGTTTTAAGCTTTGGTTGTTCATTACAGGTAACTGAAGATGGAGTTGACTAAAGAAGAGAAGATTGAGATTATTGTGATGAACGCAGCTGTCGTATCATAGCCGCAGACTTCAACAACCATCACCCAGAAAGACCACCAATTTCACGCAGCACTGGTACATCCCTCATAGCTAAATTCCGAGAAACCAGTACTGTGGACGACCAGCCACATAGTGGCCGCCACAAGACCGCTACCATTGAAGAAACCTCAACAATGGTTTTGGCAGCCTTTATGAAAAGTCCATGATGCAGCACGTGGCGAATTGCAGCAGAAAGTGGTGTCAGCCAGTCATCCCTTGTACAGATACTTTCCCTTCAAAATCCAGCAAAAACTGACAGAGGATGACTCTCACAGTCTTGTCGAGTTCTGCACCTGGGCACTACAAACCCAAACACGAACGTGGCCAATTACAAGTTCAGTAATGAGGCCAATTTTTAGGTCAGTGGTGAGGGCAACCACTAGAACGTGAGGAAGTAAAGTGAAGAAAACCCTCACTGGACAGCAGACACCAAAGGTGATGTGAAGGTTAGTGTGGGGTGGAATATGGAGCACCCAAGGGAATCAGACCCATTTTCAATGGCCAGACCTTAAATTCTCAGCGCTACCTGAGACAAACAGTGTTCCTATCCTTTCTGATCGAAGATAGCAGTTTCCCCTGTTATTTCTAACAGGAAGGGGCTCCACCACACTACAGAACAGGTGTTTGACAGTAGCTGTATATTCAATTCCCTGGTCATTGTATTGACCATTGTGGTAATGTAGAATGGCCGTCAGATCATCCGATCTCACAGCACTCTACATTTATTTCTGGGGTCATCTCAAATAAATTGTGTATGCTGAGTTAAACCTCAACAAACACCACCATTAGCACCGCATCATGAAGGCTTGTGACAGCATTTCTTCAAAGGTTCTCATGTGGTGTTCATAACGGTAGCCATATGACAGAGCTTAAAAGATAGGCCCCGTCACCGATTACTTGCTGGGGTATTCATTTATGTCATTTTCCCATTTTCATTTTAGATAGAGGGCACATGGACTGCAAGGAACTCATCCCTACTGAGGTACCATTAGTAGGCAGGTTTTGCAACATGTCCTGTCTGATCAGGGCTATTTTTAACACTTTAGGTCTTGATTTCTATGATTGCTCCTCTTCCCTTCCACCCGTGAACATTTTTCATTACATGTATAGAACGAAAAGGATGCCAGCTCACCGTCAGTGTTCCACCCCTGGACGTGCACTGGTGACTGGAACCAGTCTCAGTGATCCAAACAACGAAGAGGGAAGTACCAGCTCAAGACCAGGTAGGTAGAAAATATTAAGATAGCCTTTATCCAAATGCATTAAACAGAGGTCGACATGACCATGATGTAGTTGTATTAAGAAGCGCTAAAGCGTTTCGGAAGATTATTCCTTAATCCTAGCGTATAATGCGATAACAAAGCTTCCATTTAAATAGACCTATATCCGGTCACATGTGCTAGGAAAAATAACTTTAACCCATGCACCTCTGGTATACATTATATGAATATATAAAATATACAAAAATCAATATATAAAACGGTACAAAAACTACAATAATAATCAATATTAAAAAAAAACATCCTGTCTCTTGTTCTTACCTGTCGAAAAAAAAATAACGTGAGGCCTAAATTGTAACAACCCACCATGTTCCCTATTTAATAATTTTTTGATGTGGATCACCACCTCTAACCGGGCTTAAACACTCTCGTCAAGTCCGAAAAACAGTAATTTTTTATCCTATCAACTCACGCCCGCGTTGGGTTATGGTGATCTGTTCCAGAAGAAAATATAGAAAGAGATCTTTTTGAGTTGCAGCAGAAAATAGAGATAATTCTGTTAAATTCAACATGTCCGAAATTAGGAACAAACAGCGCCTAGTAGAACTACAGAACAATACAGATTTTGTTTATACGCCCAGCGGATAAGGGTTGGGGCGATTGTGGCACTGAGACTGGTTTATATCGCAAGTTAAACATAACATTGTTGCAAGACAGGGACTTATCGCCCCCTTTCTTGTGATCCAAACTAATCTATTTAAAACCAAATTAAAAAAATTATTACCAGATGGATCACAATGGGAGCTATCTCTACTACGTTAGCTGACAGACCAAGTTGTTTGTAGATCATACCAACTATACCAATTTTCCATTCATATTTTCCAAAGATCATAAGAAATCTATCCCACACCACTTAGACCTATTGTACTGGTATAGGCGAATTGGGTGAGTTCCTTGGGCTGGATAGATGGGATTCCTACAATCAACTTGTGTTAAATCTACCAGGACTTATAAATAGACTCAAATAGTCTGGTTACTATCAGTCCCAAAGCAACATGGGACTCTCTCCCCGGACTCTCTTGGCTGTCGTGTGATGTGGTGGGGATATACCCCTCCATGCCCCACGACCATGCTTTGTCCTGTTTGGAATCTCATCTTTTCAGATTTAGGAGTCCGCACTTTCCAGGGAACCAATGAATTTTTGGTTATGGCCACACTGAACTTTTTATTAGAACTAACTACTTCAAGTTTTGACAGAGAAATTCTTATCGTCATTGCCGATGTTCTCTATGGGCGAGCGGAAATTCTCCCCGGCTCTGGGCCAATATATTTATGTCGCATGGGAGGAGAAGTTTCTCTTCTTCTGCTCGACTGTCCCTTCCTCCCCCACATCAGGTGGTATGGTTCGTTATATAGATGACCTGCTCCTGGTGTGGGGGGCACGGAGTCGGAAGCCATGAATTTTGCACTTTTATCAATCAAAATACCATGAACCTACAATTATACTTATGAATAGCATAGAAATGAAGTCCAACTTTTTGGATTCACTTGAGTGGTAATAACCAAGGCGGTGTTGATATTCTCCATATCGGAAACCCACATCAAGGAACTCGATATTACCAGGCAGGAATCTTAGTCCACCCACCACATGTGATAAAAATCTCCGTGGAGAATTAATCCATAATTAAAAGACACTGTTTCAGTTAAGAACATAAAATTCAGGAAAAGGAGCGTCAAACCATGTGACTGATCGATTTATTGGAAAGAGGACACCCACCACTGGAGTGTAAAATAGAGCCAAACGTAAATTAGCTAATTTAATCTCGCGACAAATTTTAACACAAATAAGAGAGATACTAGTCTATCAAGATTGTATTCCTCTACCCCCTATAGGTCCACAATTTAAAGAATATTTTGTCTATCCATTAAGAAAAATCACCTGTACTTTTCTCTCAGGATAATATGAAAAACACTTTTAGATAAAGGAGGTATAAAATTTGTTTCTAATAATAGGTAGAACTCTTGGTTCTCTATTGCACCCATTTATTCCTTAATCAGAATTACCCAATACCCCGACCTGTTTATTACATATAGGCTCTTACAAATGTGGACATACTCGTGTTTGCATAGCTTGCAACTTATGGGCACGATCACCAATACTTTTACTTCATGCTGTAAACAATAATAACACATAATAATACATCCGATATCCAATTGTAACACTAAATCACAGTGTATCAAATTACCTTTACTGATTGAAACATGCAATAATGTTGGGTGAACATCAACAGCGTTAAAAATCAGGATCCGAAGGCAATCCTGTCTGATAATACGCAAACCACTGTCTGTGGGAATATCCGATGGCTTCTAGGGCATTTCATCGAACATCATAATAGGAATAACTTCATGATTTACTTTTTCGGACCATTGAGAAGTTTTAAGCCCGTTAGAAGGTGGTGATGCACAAACAAAAAAAATTATATAAATAGGGAGACATGGTGTATCTACCAATTAGGCTCACGTATTCCGGCCCAAGGTATGACAAGAGACGGTGTTTTTATATCAATATTGATTTATTGTAGGTTTTGTACATTTTATCTATTTGATTATCGTTATTTTATATATTCAATAATATACCAGAGTTGCAAAGATTAAAGTTATTTTTTCCTAGCACATGTGACCGATATAGGTCCTACTTTAAAGAAAAGCTTTGTTATGCAATATACGCTATGATTAAGAATAATCTTCCGAAACAGCGTTAGCGCTTTTCTTACTACAACTACAACAGGGTCATAGTCGACTCTGTTTTAATGCATTTGGAATAAAGGCTATCTTCATATTTTCTACCTACCTGGTCTTGAGCTGGACTTCCTCTTCGTTTTTTCATTACATGGTTACAATAAATAAATGTCATGAAAATCAATTAAGGGACATTTTATTTATTTTTTTACCATACAGTGAAGGAAATAATTATTTGATCCCTTGCTGATTGTGTAAGTTTCCCCACTGACAAAGACATGTAGAGTCTATAATTTTAAGGATAGGTTAATTTTAACATTGAGAAATAAAATATCCCAAAATAAAATCTAGAAAGTCAATTGCATAAATTAATATAAAATTTAATTTGCATTTTTGCTGAGATAAAATAAGTAATTTGAGTCCCCACCTAACCATTAAGAGTTCTGGCTGCTACAGACCAGTTAGATGCTCCGAATCAACTCGTTAATAGTCACCATTATAAAAGACTCCTGTTCAGAAACTTAATTAAATTAATCAGTCAGACTCTAACTTCTACAACATGGGCAAGACCAAAGAGCTTTCTAAGAATGTCAGGGACAAGATCATAAACCTGCACAAGGCTGGAATGGGCTACAAAACCATGAGTAAGATGCTGGGTAAATCCTGCAGTGCCCGCAAGGTACCCCTACTCAAAATGACATGTGCAGGCCCCGTCTGAATTAGAGAATGAAACACCTGGATGATTCTGTGAGTGATTGGGAGAAGGTGCAGTTGTCAGATGAGACAAAAATTGAGCTCTTGGTATTAACTCAACTCCCGTGTTTTTTGAGGAAGAGAAAATGTTTAGCCTGATGACCCAAACAACCCTGTCCCACTGTCAAGCATTAGAGGGGAAACATTATGTTTTTGGGGGGTTTTCTTTGCTAAGGCACAGGACTAATTCACACCGCATCAGTGGTAGAAAGGATGAGCCATGTACCTGAAAATCCTAAGTACAACCTCCTTCCCTCCGCCAGGACTCTTTAAAAATGGGTCGTACTGGGTTCTTCCAGCAAGACAATGATTCAAAACATACAGCCAAGACGACAAAGGAGTAGCTCAATAAGAAGCACATTAAGGTCATAGAGTGACCTAGCCAGTCTTCAGACTTTAATCCAATAGAAAACTGATAGTTCTTAATGTTTTAGAGATGATCTGCAAAGAGGAGTGGACCAAAATTCCTCCTGACATGTGCAAACCTCAACATCAACTACAAACAAAAATCTGACTGCTTTCCTTGCATATAAGGGTTTTGCCATCAAGTATTAAGTCTTGTTTGCCAGAGGAATCAAATACTTATTTCTCACTGCAAAATGCAACTAAATTTATATAAATTTATACAATGTTTTTTTTCTGGATTTTATTTTGGAAATTTCTAACTCTCAATGATTAAAATTTAACCTACCCTTAAAATAAAAGATTGTTAATACTTTGTCAGTGGGCAAACTACCATTCCAGCAAGAGATTCAAATAATTATTTATCATTCACTGTATTAATAGGAAAAATGTTACTCCGCAGATAAACGACTTCTCTACTTAAAAGCTATTACCTTCTCTTTTAAAAAAAAACAAAAAAATCCAGTCCGAACATGAACGAAAAAGCATTTACCTTTTCTTTTCCATCCAGTCCCAATCATGACGAATTGACAGTGTCACCAAAAAAAATAAGACAAGCAGATAATTTCTCAAATTGTGCCCAAGGCAATAATAGTGCCCAATGTACATTTCACATTTGTCACATGACGATTGCTGTACCCCCTCATTCATATATATCTAATTGTTACAGCCACCTCGTTTGCATATAACTCACTGCCTCTGAAGTGTGGTGTTACTAGTTAAAGGACTGTTGTTGACATCACAGTCACAAAACAAAGGTATTTTAGCGGTCTTCATTGCATTGCCGTTTTAAATAAACTGGCAGTACAACAGGGCTGTTTTTTGGGTCGAAAGGATATAACTATCACCTATGGCACTCCTTCCTCTTTCTATGCCTGTGGGCCCCAGGTGGTCGCTCACCCCAAGAAATGGCCCTGATTCTGTCAAGAACTTTGCAACACCAGCCTCCTGTAACTGAGGCCAGAAGCAGAACACTTGGCAGGGGCAGAGGTTTTAGGTGCTTACTTTGTAGTAGTTTGTGAGGAGAGCTGGCAACCTGGAGAGTCCAGGAGCACATGAAGAGCCCAGGAGCACATGGAGAGCTCAGGAGCACATGGAGAGCTCAGGAGCACATGGGAGCCACAGGGAGAAAACATGGAGAGCCAGGAGCACATGGAGAGCCCGGGGAGCACAGGGGAGAGCCAGGAGCACATGGAGAGCCCCCAGGGGGCCCAAACATGGAGACCCCAGGAGCACATGGGGGAGCCCAGGAGCAACGAGGAGGGGGGCCCAGGAGCACATGGAGAGCCCAGGAGCACATGGAGAGCCCAGGAGCACATGGAGAGCTCAGGAGCACATGGAGAGCCCAGGAGCACATGGAGAGCTCAGGAGCACATGCTTGAGGTGATTGTACTACTTCATAGACAGCATGGAGCTGCTATAAACTCACTGACATGAAGGGAGAGGAGCCAGCAACACTGCCGAGCTGTGCACCAATAGGAAACACTCCTGCTCAACCTAACTATGCTGTGAGCAGGAGGTGGAGGGTGTGTGCTTGTGGCAGCAGCGTACAGAGGGGGCTTGGCCAAAATGCGGAGGGGGCATGGCCAAAACTTGCTACAGTCTCAGATCTGAGATTCGGGACTTTAAGCTCCTGACTTGGGATGATGGGACACACCTCCTAAAATGTGAATGTCCCGTCCAAATCGGAACAGTTAAGAGGTATGTGACAACATGTTACAAGGCCACTGAGCTTTCTCAATAAATGTTTAAGTTTCTCTCAGCAAGCTTTTGTCCTGCTGATAAGACACATCAAATAAGTTTACCAGCCCATTCACTGTTACAGCAGAGTGGTGGTCAGTAACCTAAGAAAGCATCATTAAGCAAATTGGAAATAAGAACTGCTTTATCTCTGAAACATAAATGTATTTGGTAATAGTTTTTATTTACCATAGCCTACATGTTTCAAGCTAATTAATGGGATGGAAATATCCAGGCCCATTTTGGTTCTTTGGTTAAAGAGAAGCTCTCAGGTAGACTATACTGCCTTATCATAGACCAGAGAGAGGCAGATAAAATAATAAAAAAGAAAGTGAAATTCTTGCTTACCCTACCTACATCAAAGCTATGATGAATGTCGATGGAGCGTATGTTTGCACATTGTTTTTGATCTGCCTCGTTGTATTCCGGTGAAATTTATGTTTAATTTTTCTTATTGTTTTTCCTTTTTAATTGGGAAAAAGTGGAAGTTTTTAACTTTTAGTTTTTTCCATATTTGTAAACATATTTCATTTTTAAACATTTGTTTAGTACTCAATCACAAAGAGTATGATTGCTTTTACACTATACTGAAATACTAAAATTTTTACAACATAGCATATGTTTAGCACTTCTCTGTTACATCCTGAAGTTAGAAGTCAGGCCAGAGAGCCCTTGTTAGGTCCATAGCAGACACCTAGCTGGCACTCCACAATCACTTAACAAAGGAGTCAATAATTTGATTATGGGGGGAGGTTGCCCTTATGTTCAACTGGATACTTGACAGGATTGTGCTGACTATATAGTCACAAATGAAAAAATGACCAGTGTTAAGAAAGGAGAATATAGAATCAACAATCACAATTATCCCATAGGCAAGCTTAAACTCATTTCCCTCAATAGTAATAAGATATCCTATTTCTAATATTTAATTTTTATAGAATGTATCCTCTAAAACACTGAAAAAATTGATTAAAAAGATCAGCATATCTCATTTGTTTCTCCGACTTAGTTACATAGTTAGTACGGTTGAAAGAAGACACATGCCCATCAAGTTCAACCAAGGGTGGGGAAAATGTGGGTGAGGGAGACAGACAAGGACTTTAAGCCCAGCCTCACCACTGGTAATGCCCTGAAACCCACAAGACAAGAACCAATCTGCTCCAGTGGAGACCATATCTCTGACCCCAGAGCCTCCACCAGACAGGATCCAGAATTTTACATAGCTACATACACATTAATATTCTTTAGTTCCAGGTAGGTATCTAAGCCTTTCTTAAAACTCTCTACAGTTCCTGCTGTGACCAACTCCTCAGTCAGGCTATTCCACAGATTCACAGCTCTAATAGTGAAGAACGCTCTTCTCTTCTGGAGATTGAATCCTTTTTTCTCTTACTTCATTTATTGAGGACTCAATGTGAGCTTTATACTATATTCCCTAAAGTTTCTAGCTAGATTCACCTCGGCTCAAATACAATAGAGGTACTTATAAGTGATTTGCCATCTAAGGGCACATCCAGAATGGATGGCCAAATTGTCCACTAGCTGGGGCAATAGCCATAAACCGCTGCAATGTTTTATCATATCAGATAGAGTTAGCTCAGTACTAGCCTCACTCTTTCAACACACACACACATTATACATAATATATATATTGTGGCAGAGCCACCTAGGGTGGTTGCACGGTGCTGTCACTAGGTGGCCTACAGCAGATGACCTGCTAGGAACGTGTCACTGAGGGCCTGGTCTCGGTGGGGAAGACAGTTGTCTGTCAGTAACTCTAGGTTGCTGACACCTGTACCTAATACGGCTGATGCCCAGCCATTATGAGATGTTTTTCTCAGAACAGCTGTGGTTGTGTGGGTGGCTGTTCCCACGTTCCAGGTCGAGGTTTTACCAGACCTATAAAAAGCCTGGTACTGCAGGTAATCGGGGGGCACGGTCTGCTACCTGCAGTGTGGAGCGACAGTGGAGCAGGAGAGAGGATCTGGCCCCCAGAGACTTGAGGGAGGCCTAAAAGTACCGTGTTTTGTGGGTCTGGATGATAGACCCAGGCCACTGATAGACAGGGTCTATACTTTTATGAGTTAGTGGCTAGACGGCTTAAGATTTTAGTTTGTTTTGTGTACCTGTTTATGTTTCGGTGCCTGACTAAAACTGTCTGAAGCCAGTATTAAAAGAAGTGGAGTGCTATGTGTTGATGTGCCACAACTGTTCTACCAAGGACAGCGATCCCGAGAGATAAGCTTAACCCCCCAGGATGAACCAAAATGGTGTACAAGTGCTAAGCGAGTGCTAATAATTAATAATATATAATATATATATATATATATATATATTTATATATATATATATATATATATATATATATATATATATATATATAATCTCCACAGCACACAGGTTTATATCTATATAATCTGCTGCAATCCACTGCAGTTAGACTGCAGCCATAATGACTCTCAGTGCGCTGGTTTAAAATATAGTCCACAACCTCCATTACATGTTGCACTACACCAGTGGCGTCATCAGGAACAAGAAGTCTGGCAATCATAGCGAGAGTCAGTGGTTATTTATATAAACTGAAGGCCTTCCCCTTTCTCAAAATCTAATCAATGATTAGTTCTAATCAACAGGCACCTATCAGGTATATCGGATATAAACAGTACTTCAGATGCTCCCATAGATGTTCTTATTCCAATAGACATCCTATTACCGGCGGACGCCTGCAGTATCCTATGAGGAGAAAAACCAATAGGAATGATGATCTGACGCCTGCGCTCTAACGCTGAATGATACCAGCAATCTGTTTTACGTCCGGCGTCAGTGTCAGAAGCTGAGCCTTTGCACTCGTTCATCTCAACGGAACTTGCACAGATTGTTGATATAATGGGAATTACTCCATGCCCTCATATTTCTAACTTTATAATTTGGGCTATTGGCAGTGGACCCCTCCTGCTATCCACCAGCGAGTGTGGTGCATCTTTCTTTAGTATTAACCCCCACTTGTCTAAGCTTAACTCTTATTGTATCCATACTTCTGATTTTACACACCTGTAGGGCAATATTAATAATATTTAACTTTTATTAAATGTCAATTATGTGAATGTCACATATATACAGACATCCAAAGCTATATCAAAACAAACTCTGGTGTATGAGTTTGTCTAACACCTATTACGGAACACAAGAGATAATTAGTCATCTGACGTCCAACGTTGGAGACCCTGTGAAAATGGAAAGGAAGAGAGCGGGACAGCTGTCCCTACTTACACCCCATAAGGGGTCTATCTTAGCTCCTGCCTCCCAAATCACAGAGCCCTCTCACCGATCAGGGCTAATCCACCAGGAACCTGACTCTACTATCTCTGACCCCTATAATGCCCTAACATAAAAAGATGTCCCCACATGTTTCTGCACCTACCTACGCTTCAGGGGACTGTTTAGTGGGTAATGAAGTCTATATGTTGGCATATATAAGTATGCAAGGGTAAAGAAGTGACCAGGGAGGAGCTTGGTCATATTGTGCTGAGCTTCTTGTAGCAGCGAACACACAAGCAAAAGTCGATAAGAATATTTAGTGTAAACTCTTATTTCAGCTTCATTCTTCATTTACTGCAAGCATACGTTTTGTATATCTATGCCACTGTTATAATAATATAATTATAAATCCACAGCACACAGGGATTTTTTGTTTTTGTTTTAAAGCGAGGTAAATATTTTACAGAAATCACAATTATAACATTCTATTCAATGAATACAGGTGTAATCAATTGGTCACGCAGAATTTTGAGAAAACTGGTGACCTTAGAGTTGCAACGTTTCGGTCGCTATGGCAACCTTAGTCACGTAGATTAAACTAGATGACCAAGGCTAAAACTCAAAGTGATATGGAAGTACTGTGAGGCATATAAACGGTAAGAATAGGTAGGATAGGCAATAGAGTCATACAAAATATAAGGAGAGGCGGCAAGCAGAGGGCTAAGCGGAGCAAAGATAACGCAGCCAAGGACTAGGGGAGGCTAGGAGGAAGCTGGCGACCGCATCTAGTTACAATAATAGATTGAGGAAATTTCACTGAATCTAAAGAGATATCTATCCAGGTTTAAAGGAATAAAGTTCCATGAAAAAATGAAGTGCTGACACTACACAGTGTTCTTTGAAGCAGGTATCTTCGCTCCCTGAAGTGTGCGGGTCTGAACAGGACCCAATAGAGAGGTAACAATAGCGTAGGACCCACCTGCACTGAGTCAGGGCCATCTTAAGAACATTATGGACCCCTGGGCAGAGGTGTTCACTGGGCCCCCCAACCAATATTTATCAACACTATCTAACAATACGACTGTTTCTGTTGCGCAAAGCGACCAATCAGAGATTAGCTTTTAATTTCTCAGGGCAGTAGAGGAAATGAAAGCTGAGCTCTGATTGGTTACTATGGGCAACAGAAATAGACTATTAGACCATCTTGATAAATGAGGCCCATTATGTTTAACCCCTAAAATCATTGATGCATTTGTATGAGGACCTGTATTATGCGGGAGAAGTTGTATTTTTGCTAGAAGTAGTTTAAGTTTACATGTAAACTACTGCATAATTCTTTTAAAAAAAACATTTTCAGCATGAACAGAAATAAAGTGTTTTTCTGCATTTGTTATTCAAAATAATTTTTTACACCATTCACATTTTACACTAAAGGTTAAATTAATTCTAAAGGTTATTATGGTCATGTGGATGTTGAATATTTGTATGCACAATAATTTTTTAACTATTTTTTTGTACACTTATGTTTTTTCCTTTTTTTAGTCCCATTAAGGGATAACTATTTAAGTCTCTGAATGGTAGGGACCGGATGAAGCCTCCGATTCTCGCCATTTAACCCTTTGATTGCTGAGGTCCATGACTGCAGCATAATCAAAAGGAATTCCCGGACCCCATCGGGTTACCGGGACTCCCAGTGCATGATGGAGCCTGAGGAATATCTATAAAGTCAGCCCTGGGGACCGAGAGTAGCCCCGGAGCTGTCTGTATAGTAAGCCTGCTGTCAGGGTGCACTGAGTGTTACCCCAACAACAGCCTATGTCATACTGACACATAGTGTAATGTATTAGCTTAGAGGAGTATAAAAGTATTCGCATACAGGAGAGTAATGTATTTGCATACAGGTGTATACAGGAGTGTAATGTATTAGAATACAGGAGTGTAATGTATTGGTATACAGGAGTATAATGTATTAGCGTCCTGGAATATACAGGAGTGTAATGTATTAGCATACAGAAGTATAATGTATTTGCATACAGGAGTATACAGGAGTGTAATGTATTAGCATACAGGAGTGTGATGTATTGGCATAAAAGAGTATACAGGAGTGTAATGTATTAGCATACAGAAGTATAATGTATTTGCATACAGGAGTATACAGGAGTGTAATGTATTAGCATACAGGAGTATAGAGGAGTGTAATGTATTATTATACAGGTGTATACAGGAGTGTAATGTATTAGCATACAGAAGTATAATGTATTTGCACACAGGAGTATACAGAAGTATAATTTATTTGCATACAGTTTACAGGAGTGTGCCAAAACAGTGTAAAAAAAATAAATAAATAAGAAAGACAAAAGTGTAAAATAATTATCCCTTAATTGGAATAAAAAAAACAACAAAAAGTGTAGAAAAAAAATGTATTAAAAATTATTGTACATATATTACATAAAAAAACTACCCTGCACATGTTAGGTATTCACGCGACCGTAGTAACCTGTAGAATTCATATAATAGGTTATTTAGTGTGAAATATGAATGGTGTAAAAAAAAAAAAATGTAAAAAAATGCAAAAACACTTATGTTAATCCTGCAAATATTTACTTTTAAAAAATTCTGCAGTAATATATGTAAACACAAACTACTCACCCAAAAAATACTATTCCTGCCACATAAAACAATTCCTCATACAGCTGCGTCATAGAAAAAATAAAAGTTATGAAGGTTGAAACGCAGGGAGGCAAAAATACAAAATGTAGTTGTGTCATTAAGGCCTTTTCAGGCCGGATGCTTAAGGGTTAACGTCATTTTTTCTTTCTTGAAGTGTTTTTATTGGGGTATCAGAGGTTTTGTGTAGTTTTTTTTAGTTTGTCCTTTACTCTTTTTTTTTTTTTTAAAGTCTCAATCTTAGGATTTTTTAATAGAGAAATTCCTTGCTCTAGTGCTGCAGCACCTGTGGCATCTAATGCATACTTGCCAACTCTCCCGCTTTTGGCGGGGGGGTCCCACTATTTGGGGTTCCCCCCCCCCGTCCTCCCGGGAGAGCTGGCATTCCTCCCACCGCCAGGAGGCAGCGGGGCTTCTTTAACTGACCACGGCGACAGAGTAGCGCTGGTGCACTACTCTGGCGCCGCCGGGCCGTTCCCACAGGCGGGTGAAGCGGCTGCTGCACCCGCTTCACCTGCCCGGAGTCTCGCTGTGCAGGGAGGAGGCAGGAGGGATCGCTCCCTCCTCCCCCTGTATGTACAGCGCCGGTGCGCGCCGTACATACAGGTCAGCGGCGCAGGGGAAGTGATGCGCGGCTGCACTCACTTCCCCTGAGGAGATCGTCCGGAGCGGCCGCGCTGCAGGAGCCTGGTCAGGTAAGTGGCTTTTATTTTATTTTTATTAGCTTTAGGGGGGCACTACCTGGCAAACAATGGGGGCACTACCTGGCAACAAAGGAGGCATCACCTGGCAACAGAGGGGGCACTACCTGGCAAACAATGGGGACATCACCTGGCAAACAATGGGGGCATCACCTGGCAACAGAGGGGGCATCACTGCACGAGGGCACTACCTGGCAACAATGGGGATCTACCGGGCAAACAATGGGGGCATACTGGCAAACAATGGGCACTCTGGCACAAGGGCACTACCTGGCAAACAATGGGCATCTACTGTCACAGGGGCACTACCTGGCAAACAATGGGGCACACTGGCAAACAATGGGGCACTACCTGCAAACACTGGGGCACCTACTGAACAGAGGGGGCACTACCTGGCAAACACTGCGGGCATCTACCTGTCAACAGCGGGCACTACCTGGCAAACAATGGGGCACCGACCTGGCAACAGAGGGGGCACTACCTGGCAAACAATGGGGCATCTACCCGGCTCACAATGGGGGCACTACCTGGCTAACAATGGGGGCACTACCTGGCAACAGAGTGGGCAACTACCTGGCAACAGAGGGGGCACTACCTGGCAAACAATGGGGGCATCTACCTGGCAACAGAGGGGGCCCTACCTGGCAACAGAGGGGGCAACTACCTGGCAACAGAGGGGGCACTACCTGGCTAACAATGGGGGCATCACCTGGCTAACAAATGGGGGCATCACCAGGCAACAGAGGGGGAATATACCTGGCAACAGAGGGGGCACTACCTGGCAAACAATGGGGGCAACTACCTAGCAACAGAGGGCATCTACCTGGCTAACAATGGGGGCACTACCTGGCTAACAAAGGGGGCAATACCTGGCTAACAATGGGGGCATCTACCTGGCAAACAATGGGGGCATCTACCTGGCAACAGAGGGGGCAACTACCTGGCAACAGAGGGGGCACTACCTGGCTAACAAAGGGGGCATCTACCTGGCTAACAAGGGGGCATCTACCTGGCTACAGAGGGGGCATCTACTTGGCTACAAGAGGGAATCTACTTGGCTACAAGGGGACATCTAACTGCCTGTAAGGGGCACTACCTGGTGAGGGGGGGCTACTACCTGGCTATAAGGGCATCTACCTGGCTTTCTTCCAAAGCCGTTATGCAGTTAGGTGGAGTGGGTGTGGCTTTTTGAAGGGGCGTGGCACACAACACGACAAGATGGGCATGTCATGCAAATTTTTACCGCGGCGCGCTTAGCGCGCCGCCCTCTGCAATCTCCTGCTTTTTCAATTTCAAAAGTTGGCAACTATGATCTAATGGGCACAGGATGGCTGACCACATGCTATATCCTATAACACCACCATGTAGTCAGCCATCCTGTGCCCCTGGCCATGCAGCAGTCTGTATAACTTATGAGTTGCTGGGGGATGGGGGGGGGCACCGGATGGCGGATTAGATGGTGCTGTTATAGGATATAGCAAGTGATCAGCCATCCTGACTGTGTCACTGCCCTACGGAGCCCCTGTACCTTCCTGGGATGTGATGAGCCGGGACCCAGAGGATTGCTGCAGTTTGCTAGAAGTCACTGGCCACGGCCACAGCGAAGTGACTGAGGCAGCCGAGAGGGGGGAGCTGGAGACTTCATGAGGGGGAGGAGGGAGGGAGTTAAGAGGACTGAGCTTACACTTCCCGGCGGGGGAGGAGACGGACGGGAGGGGGGGGAATGCTGCGGCTCTGCTCTGACTGCCAGCTCATGAGTTACTGCCGCGCAGGCAGGACAGGAGCAGAAGCAGAGACGCAGCAGCCTCTGTTGTTTTTAAGTGACTGAAGTGAAGCTTGTGTGTACACTGACCCCTCGTGAGGCCCACTGTTCTCATGGGGCCCCTGGGCAGGTGCCTACCTTGCCCAATGGGTAAGAGGGCCCTGCACTGAGGTCCCGGTGAAGTTCGGAGGTGGGCTTAAGCAGTTTTGGCCAAAAGTGTGAACTAAGAACTTCAAAATTTTTTCCATGTATCCTAGTTAGCAGTTTTTCCAAAATTCCTATGTCCCTTAGTCCATAGTGTGCCACTGTTTTTTGAATTCATACATAGTGTGACATGAAACTGGCATGGATATTAAGTCCAAATTCCAGAGTTTAAAATTTTTCCATTAATTTATATTCCCATTCCTTTCTATCCCTTTGTGTCTTAAAATGTCCCATTAAAACCATAACTCACAAATCTTCAACAGAGTGGTCTTCTCTGGAGAAATGTGTGTCCACTGGCAGATCTGTCCTGTTGTTATTGATAGTGACTCGGTGTCAGTTCATGTGCTGACTTTCTGCCCTGTTTCCCCCACATAGAGGCCTGTGATGGAACACCACACACACATTGGAAGATCTACAGGAAAATGTCCCCATAATTCTGTGCACCTGTTGTGACTGTGGGACAGGTACACTGTAAGTAGTGTGGATGTGCCTTCAGGTCTTGCACCTGTTTTGCAGGCAGGGTGAGGTGCCATTTTCAGTTGGGGACTTCAGGGGACTCTGGACAATAATACGCCACAGGTTTGGTTGTTTAAAAAAAACAAAGGAGAGGTCTGTTGTTGCTATGACAGTTCTCCGTAGGATCTCCAGCTATGGAGTCAATCATTTGATTGAGGGGGAAGGATGCATTTATGTTCAACTGGATAGTTGCCACAATTATGCTGAATGAGACTGGAGTTTGGAAGAGTTGATAATAATAATAATAATAATAATAATAATAATAATAATAATAATATTTATTTATATAGCGCCAACATATTCCGCAGCACTTTACTTTACAATTTAGGGGGTATAAGTACAAACAAAAAACAAACATAATACAGAAAAAGCTACTTAAAGATCAGACACAAGGTGTGAGGGCCCTGCTCGCTAGAGCTTACAATCTATTAGGGTGAGAAGTGCTCGGCTTGTACAATGGTCCAGCCATGTTGCATAAATAAGGGATGGTTTACATAAAAAGTGGATGAACCTGCCACCCAGACCATACGTCTATATACAGATAAGTGCCTATGAGTGCCCAAGTGCAGGGAGTGACAGATGTGAGTGTGACAGAAAGCGGTGGTTTACCAGTTAGGGATCTTGATAGGCCTGCCTAAGATGATGTATTCCCAAGGCACTCTTAAAGCTTTGGGGGTTATGAGTGTGCCTGATTGTGCAGGGTAGCTTGTTCCAGAGAACTGGTAAGAAAAACAAATCTGTAAAACGATGCATGAATCAACTGAACCATCTTCTTTAGGAGCCTGGTCTAACCCTCCATCAGATTATAAATTGGTGATTTCTTTTGAAAATAATTGTTTACTCATGAATCTCTTCCAGCCTAACAGTATGAATAATCTGAGCTAAACTGAAAGACAAAAAAATGCAATATCTGTATATGTGAATTGTTGCTTATTTCTGTTCTGACTTGTCTCTGTTTAATAACACACTATGGCTTACCCACAATACAGTTCACCTACAGAACATATACACTCACCGGCCACTTTATTAGGTACACCTGTCCAACTGCTCGTTAACACTTAATTTCTAATCAGCCAATCACATGGCGGCAACTCAGTGCATTTAGGCATGTAGACATGGTCAAGACAATCTCCTGCAGTTCAAACCGAGCATCAGTATGGGGAAGAAAGGTGATTTGAATGCCTTTGAACGTGGCATGGTTGTTGGTGCCAGAAGGGCTGGTCTGAGTATTTCTGAAACTGCTGATATCCTGGGATTTTCACGCACAACCATCTCTAGGGTTTACAGAGAATGGTCCGAAAAAGAAAAAAACATCCAGTGAGCGGCAGTCCTGTGGGCGGAAATGCCTTGTTGATGCCAGAGGTCAAAGGAGAATGGGCAGACTGGTTCGAGCTGATAGAAAGGCAACATTGACTCAAATAGCCACCCGTTACAACCAAGGTAGGCAGAAGAGCATCTCTGAACGCACAGTACGGCGAACTTTGAGGCAGATGGGCTACAGCAGCAGAAGACCACACCGGGTGCCACTCCTTTCAGCTAAGAGCAGGAAACTGCGGCTCCAATTTGCCCAAGCTCATCGAAATTGGACAGTAGAAGATTGGAAAAACGTTGCCTGGTCTGATGAGTCTCGATTTCTGCTGCGACATTCGGATGGTAGGGTCAGAATTTGGCGTCAACAACATGAAAGCATGGATCCATCCTGCCTTGTATCAACGGTTCAGGCTGGTGGTGGTGGTGTCATGGTGTGGGGAATATTTTCTTGGCACTCTTTGGGCCCCTTGGTACCAATTAAGCATCGTTGCAACACCTTGTTGAATCTATGCCACGAAGAATTGAGGCAGTTCTGAAGGTAAAAGGGGGTCCAACCCGTTACTAGCATGGTGTACCTAATAAAGTGGCCGGTGAGTGTAAGTATTCAGGTAAGTATGAACTCATTCTTGAACTTCCCTATTCTTCAAGACTAGGGATGAGCGATATTATCGACAAAAGTTGAAATTGGCAGGGTTTTTAGGCTGATCGGAAATTGCCGATCACGCGTCAGGAGGAGAGGCATTTGAAAAGAAGATATTTTGCAGCTCAGTGTGTTCAGTGATCTTCAACTGAAAAAGCATTGTTTTCTACCACTTTTTTGGCCAGCAGACCTTTGATAGGAGTTGAAATTGTCCCTGTGTTTTGAGTTCTATTGCAATCACTGCGTGTCAGTGTTCCCAAAAACCGGCTTAACTTATCCCTATAACTTTTAAATAGTTTTATTGAAGTCCGTGCGTCTGTTTGGCGCAAAGAGCTCAGGTGTACGCATATTGTGTTATACATATTTCCTACTAAATTACGCCTGTAGTCAGTGGTGCGAATGCTGCCATATTAATCCATATAATATTTTTTGCTGATCGTCCACAAGGGCACCTGTGCGGGTTTTTGGGTCATGCTGCATTACAGGATATGGATAGCCAATGTTCATTTCACTAAAATACTGCTTCAAAGACTACTTTCTTCCGGCACTTTTTAATATGTGGGTCATGTAGGTTTGAGGGTCATGCTGCGGTCCAGGACAGGTATAGTCAATGTCCAGTTTAACTAAAATGTTGCTTCAAAGACTCTTTTTTCTGGCAATTTTTAATATGTGGGTCATGTAGATTTAAGGATCATGCTGCGGTCCAGAACAGTCATAGTCAATGTCCAGTTCAACTAAAATGATGGTTGAAATAATACTGCTTTCTGGCCTTTTTAATTTGTTGGTCATGCAGATTTAAGGGTCATGCTGTGGTACAGGACAGGGATAGTGAAAAGTCTGTGACTTTTTTTCTTTGACTCTTGTTGCCTAATTGTCTTGCCTAAGATGTAGCATGTATCCTTTTTCCCGTTGTGGATGTTAATTCCAGCTTCTCCTCCCCTGTTTGGGTTTAAGAATGAAGGTGTTGTTCCTCTCCCATAGACTTTATTGGTCATCGGCGATTATCTATTATCGGCTATCGGCATGATAATTGCTGATATCGACAATCGATCCGATAACGGTAGTTGAAACAATCGCTCATCACTATTCAAGACATAAGCTGTTAAGCTGCAACCAACTGAAATAAGATATTGCACTATGGAGTATGCCCCTCCCACTATCATCATATTAACAATTTTCTACCAGGAAATTTTTCAGGCTTTTCTTAAACACAAACACAAATAAAGCACAGCCATGTATGCCCGAATTCACAGCTGAAATGTGTCAGCAGGTCTCCTTTTATTGGGAAACGCACTGTATAAGTGGGGAGCCTCCGACTGCTGAACTAGGTAGCAAACGGTGTAAGTTTATTTTGCATGAGGAAAGGTTGGGCTTTGTGTCATTGGTTGGTGGGATTGCTGTTCCCTAACCTTGCCTCTTGTGCCTGGGGCCCCCAAAGTCAGAGCTTCTGCCTTCCCTCCCCTTTTGTTGTGGAAACATTTTTGTTTTACTACCTTTAGGGTACGGCCACACAGCAATTGTAAAATGCCGGTCGGATTCTGTATAAGAATCTGACCGGTATTTTAATGCCTTTTCAATGGTTTTGGAGGACGGATGGAAGATTGAGCATGTTCCGAGTTTTTTAGAACGCCGTCCAGCTGAAAATCCGTTCAGTGTAGACTACTGGGTGGATTTTCTATTAAAGTCTATGGGAATGCTTGCTTGAATAAGCCATGCCATGTGGACTTAGCCTTATTTGTTTACATTGTGAAGTCACAGCTGAACTGTTTTGGGGTTGTTAGGAAGTACACGCAGCTTGGTGGTCGGGTTATATGCATTCATTCCCAGTGGTCGAACTAAGGAAAATGAACAAGTTTTGTAAGATATAATGTTTATAAAAGCTATGGATGACTCCCACAAAAAAGAAGTTTGAGTGCTCTTATTGTTTTTATTTGAGTTAGGATAACTTTGGGGGAATGTCCCGTCTTCCCTTGGATTTTGATTTCTAATGGATTACAGTATGTTGGGAAAGTGTTCCTTGCAGTCTGGTCAATCTGGTACGTTCAAACATTACATGGTTGACCATTTGTTTATGATCACTATAGGGGTAATGTATAGTCACAAATGGATTCTCTGTTTGTTGGAGTTATCAGATATCAGAGCAGGATATCAGAGCAGGTTATTTGTAAAAAAAATAAATAAATAAATATAAAGATTAATCTTTGTGAAAAACCACTTTAAATATCTGTTGGTAAAACTAATCGTACTGATTTTTTTTACGGTACAGATCATACTTTATCACTGTTCGCACCAAAATTGATCTTTGCTGCTATATGATTTCCACCTTGGGACAGTTCAATTTGAGGAATTTATGGTGAACAATCATAAAAAGAACAAAAACAGTATTTTTATTTTCTGGCTGAAGAAGTAGAAATACCATAAAACTTTCTTAAATGTAACCAGGTATTTTGCGCTCATGCTGCAGATAAGCTATAGTTGGTTGTAACTGGATGAATTCCTTATTGATTTAGTCATTTTTCCGATTTTTACTTCTCATGTTTGTCTCCATGCCTTCCAAGAGCCATAACTTTTTTTTTCCATCTACATAGCTATGTCAAGATTTGTTTTTTTGTGTCTTTTTAATGGTGCCTTGACTGTATCATATAAGGCACAGGTGTCAAACTGCGGCCCTCCAGCTGTTGGGAAACTACAACTCCCATCATGCATTTATATAATCTATAACAGTGGACATGATGGGAGTTGTAGTTTCCCAACAGCTGGAGGGCAGCAGTTTGACACCCCTGATATAAGGTAATGGAAAACCCTAGAAATATTCTATGTTAGGTGGAACATGAAAAAATGCAATTTTGCCATTTTTTCCAGAGGTTCTGTTTTTATTAAATTCACTGGTTGGTAGAAATGATATGTTATCTGCATTCTGCAGGTCATTATAATTCCTGTGATACCAAATTTGTAGAGTTTTCGTTAGGTTTTAGTAAATTTAATCTACGAACCTATGGGTCTATGGATTGAAGGATTTTTTTTGCGGACTGAAGTGTAGCTTTTATTGGTATCATTTTGGGATGTATGCAATTTTTGGATATTTTTTTTTTATTCCAATTGTTTAGGCAGCACAAAATGACAAAAACAGTTTATATTGATGTCTAGATAGTCTAGGTACTAAAAATCTTTCCTAAGTTTAATTATTTTTAGATTAAAGTGGTATTCCCATGTCATTGATTAGCTTTAAAATGTACAAATGGGTAAGTAAAATTTTTTACCAGATACATTGCGGTTCTGATTTTGCTTCAGTTTCAGTGCTAGAGAAGGTTTTTTGCTTTTGTACACAAGCTTTCCTAGATTACCAGCCACTTCTCTTTGCTCTAACATGCTCTAGTAGCAGTGGCCAGACATCACTCCCTGCTGTGTCTTATCAGCAGCACAGGAGCTTGTTTATGCTACTTACTGACAAAATTTAACCCCTTAGAGCTCTGTAGCCTTATGCACTGCTGTTTAGAAACTGCCATCATTTATGTTCCTCTAAAAGGTTCAGATAGGAATAACACAGCCGACATGTCAGTCACTGCTGTAGACCTATCCACAGTCAAACCAGGAAGTATGAACCTGAAGCTGGCTGAAACAGCATGGTGAGAACACTCCTTTAATTGATGTAACAATACTACACAAGGATAGTGCCTTTATTCTTTGCTTTCCTTTTTTCTGCATCAGTGGGAATACGTATGTATCAACAACGTAACGTATGATATTCGGTATCTATAAATCAAATTTTAAACTTCCAATATGATCTAAATCTAATGTAAATCATTTAAATTCCAAATGCACTGCTGGAAAGAAGCAGAGAAGAGAGAGAGAGCACCTTATGTGATATGTACTAGCAGGTTAAAACACGTTTAGAGTAAAATAGCTTTAATGGTACAATTCACCTTGAACGTATTTTAAATACAAATCCAATATTTGAGCTGCTTAGTGCCCAAAGAAACTCAGGGGGATCCCACACTTGTAGATCCTCCATGACATGATAAAAAAATCATTTAAGATTAAACTTTGTAATGAAAATACACTGGTTAAAAAAAACAGTTTTTTTTATTCAGTATATTTTCTTTAAATGACTCAATTTATGGACTATACATCCTAGTGTCTTTAATGTATATACTGTATAGAAAAGGAAATACCTTTCAAAAAAAGATTCTGAGCACTTTTTGTATTGTATGTGTTGTAGCTCTATTGTATTTTTGACCCGACATTGTACGAGTTAAAAAGTTTAATCTTAAATGATTTGAAATACCTAAAATATACTGATTTACAAACAATCAAAGATAGTTTTAATAGATTGGTAGGTAGAAGAGGTGGTTAGCAGCAGTGATGAGTTCGGAGTAGATTTCTCTCTGGGAGCTGGCAGAACACTGCTATTTTCTGCTGCTTCTCAATGCCGTGTTGACAGACTGATGAATAGAGTGGCAATTAGAGAAAGAAACATTTTTTCCACTCTTTTTATTCTCCTCCTAGATCAGCAAGAGAGCACTAGAACTAGTATTTGACAGATGATATGAACAGCACACCATTAAGCCAATGACGCGCTGAGTCTAGGGGATATTTAATGCTTTAAATGTATTTACTTTTTATCGTTGTAGAAAGTGTTATTTTATTGTTCAGTTTATTCAGGATCAACATCATAGGTTTCCATTATTTTCATTTTATATTTGGTAGCATTGGAGTTGTCAGTAACATTTACGGCTTTATATTCCCAATGAGCCGGTTAAATGAAAGCAGTGTTCAAACATTATGAACAAAGTATAATTATATTGTAATAGAATACTGTAACTCTGTATCCTTCTCACACCTGGAGTATATTGTTGAAATACCTTTTATTTGGTATTTACCAGATAATAAAATATTTTATCCATTTTTCACTCTTCAAATGGATCCCAATTACAGACAGATAGCATTGCCTTAAAGGTGATGTCTGCTTATATCACTGTTTGGAGCTGTTCACTCCAAAACAGTGATGGAAATGATTGGCAAGTGACCACTGCAACCAATCAGTGGCTTCAGAGGGGATCTCCCCGTTCAGAAGAAGAGGAACGTAAACAAAAGACCAAAGAGATCCAATGCAGGAACAGAGGTGTGGAGTAAGGCGAGTATAGGTTTTTTTTATTTTTTTTTTATTTAATGGGGCACCAGGAGCATAGTATTTTTGTTTTTTGGAAACTGGAAGACCTCTTTAAAAATACTGTAACACTGATAGACCCCATTTTCAATGCAAGAATAGTACTGCAAAGCATGCTATTCCTGGCTTAAAAATTAAATATCTGAAAATTTTGAGAAGGATAGTTTATAACCTGTAAAGATCCCTAAAATCTGAAGTCATTGCATTATTGGCATAAAATGAGTGGGTGATTGAACTGCTGCAATGAGCTACATAATATACATTTGCTGTAAAAAGTCCTCTTAAAAGGGTTGTCCGACTTTATATCGCAAATGTTGGAAGGAAAAGAAAAAATTCTTATACGTTCCTTTCAGCAATTCATCTGCCGTTCTTTTTTGCCAGCTCTGACTGGTTGCAGAGGTCACGTGACACTTTTTTGTGCCTTGACTTCAGAACATTGATGTCAGGTAGTGCAATGTGACCTCAACAGCCAATCGGTGGCTGCAGCAGTGTTGTTCCATTTGGCCTGAGCCACAAGACAACAGAAGACCGGCAAAAGGACGCATCGCTGAAACCAAGGTGTGTGAAGAGTGTTTTTTTTTTTTTTTTTTTTAAATTTTCATCAAGCTCCTGCACAATATCTAAACGAAAAAAGGGGAGTCAAACAAGTCCTTTAACCCTGCATAATCCTGATGTACTATTTCATTGCAGTAATTATGCAGTTCACATGCCTTCATATAATAGTATGCCAGAAGTTGTTCCCGTGCCGCCACTTGTGAGTGCTGGCTGAGCCAACATCCCACTATAATGGTTAAAATTTGTGAGAACTTGAAACCCCAAGCTATTTAATGTCTTACATGTCAAGGTCAATGGTGAGTGTGATATTAGATGTGTACTTATGTAAATAGTTTCTTGGAAATGTACCTAAAATAGGTGATGACTCTGGCTTAAACTGAGCTTGGCTTTGGTTTTGAACTAAGAAATAAGTTACAATAGTTCATACATGTCATGATGCTGTAACAAACGCTCCAACAATATTGTTGCTGTTCCTTCCTATGGAGAAGAGCGTTGATTTCCAAACAAAAATCTACTTTCCCGCAGTCCCAACAGCAGCACAATCACTGGGGTATATCTGCCCCTGTGAACTAGTAGGATAGATGAAACATTTAATCAAGACAAAAATGTCCAATGACAAATAACTAATTAACTAGGAACTGCTCCTTTAAACGGCTGAGAAATAAGCAAATCGTGTGTTTATTATAAAGCAAATAAGATAGACTAGTGTGGAATATATGTGCTGCTGCTGAATTTAAGGGAAAACAGTTTTCATCCAGAAATCAGTGTTTCTCTTACATCCCAACAGCAGCACAACAACTGGGGATTTAGCAAGCATACAGCTGGCTGCTGAGTACCAACTGCCACTGACGCAATCACGCGACGTTTCGGGGGAACACATCCCCTTTCTCAAGCGCTTGAGAAAGGGGATGTGTTCCCCCGAAACGTCGCGTGATTGCGTCAGTGGCAGTTGGTACTCAGCAGCCAGCTGTATGCCATTCAGCCATGAGGAGAGCACTGAACATGAGAAGTTGGCATCCGCGTCTTAACTTTGGACTCACGGACTCAGCACTGGATTGCAGGTTCCAATATTTGTTACCAAGGTTACTAAAGTTTTATCTTCTTGCAACATTGTGTTATAGATGGTGTTACTAAAGTGTATATATTAAAGGAAATAGGATAAAATATCCTTCTGGAGTCAGACGGCATAATTTCACATTGTTTCTTGATTGCATGGCAGGTGGGGACCTGCATATACCGCTGGGAACCTCAATCCATATTATGCCAAATTTATATGAAGCCTTTACCTCTTCTCTCACCCCTGTGGTATAGTGCCAACACAAAATACAACCCTCATCTAACACTTTATAACCCTCTGACCACTGCCTATTGCCGCATACCCCCATACTCCACCTATCACCCCATAGGGAACTTGTACAAAGGAGAGAATTGATAGGGAGGTGCTGGAAAAGTGCAGAGTCTAAGATGTTTGTGTGTTTAAATCTGCAGGGGCAAGGCTGGGAGAAGTCATCATGGCAGTCTAGAAGGAATGAAGAAGGAGAACGACTCCGAACAGAGAAGTAGTCACCTGTGAGTCACTAAATTTGAATTACTGTAATCACTTATATGTCTGCAGAGCCTATGTACAAAATGGTATCTCACCCATATGGTCACTGTATGTCAGGAATATTGGTAGTAGTGTAATGTTTTATATTCAGGATCAGTATGGCTGTATTATTCAGTCACTATGTGGTGATAATTTGTTGTGGTATTATTTAGTCACTATGTGGTGGTGATATGTGTTCATGATTTACTAGTATTATTCAGTCACTATGTGGTGGAGATAGGTGCTCATGGTGTGGAGGTATTATTCAATCACTATGTGGTGGAGATATTAGGTCATGGTGTTGAGGTATTACTCAGTCTCTGTGTGGTGGTGATATGTAGTCATGGTGTGGAGGTATTTTTCAGTCACTATGTGGTGGTTATATATGGTCATTGTGTGCAGGTACCTTGTTTCCCCGAAAATAAGACACCCCCGAAAATAAGACAGTGCATTTTTTTTATTCAATTCAGAGTTTGGCTGCTTATACTGATGTTTGTGATGAAATCACTACAGTATATTAATACATGTTGCACATGGCAGCACATAGAGGGCTGTGCAGCCCTCCAAAGAAATACCTCCCTGCACTATTACTGACCCACTGCCAAACCAGTCATACTAGATTATTTCACAAGCAGCAGAATGTTCTCCACGGCGTCTCCAGACTCAGTCACGTGTCACATGTGCTCAGTGTGAACCTGCTTTCATCCACAAAGAGCACAGGACGCCAATGTCAAATCTGCCAATCTTGGTGTTCTCTGGCAAATGGTAATCACCCTGTACAGTGTTGGTTTGTAAGCACAATACCAACTGGGCCCTCATATCACCCTCACGGAGTCTGTTTCTGACAGTTTTAGCAGATACATAGATATTGGTTGCCTGCTGGAGGGCATTTTGCAAGGCTCTGGCACTGCTCCTCCTGTTCTTCCTTGCACAAAGGAGGAAGTAGAAGTCCTGCTGCTGGGTTGTTGCCCTTAGACATCTCCTGGTGTACTGACCTGTCACCTGGTATCTGCCCCATGCTCTGGACACTGTACCGACAGACACAGCTAACCTTCTTGCCACAGCCCGCATTGATGTGCCATCCTGGATGAGTTGCACTATCTGAGCAACTTCTGTGGACTGTAGACACCACCTCATGCTACTACCTCTAGGGGTGAGAGCAATGACAAAATGCAAAAGTGACCAAAACAACAGCCAAAAAGGATGAGAGAAATGGTCTGTGGTCACCATCTGCAGAACCACCTCTTTATAGGTGTTGTTTGGTTAATTGCCTCTTATTTCTACCTGTTGTCTGTTCCATTTGCACAACAGCAGGAGAAATTGATTCACAATTAGTGTTGATTCATAACTGGACAGGATGATGTCACAGAAGTGTGAAGGACTTGGAGTTACATTATGTAGTTTAAGGGTGCTTTCACACGGATTGTTTTTTGGTGCTTTTTAAATGCTTTTTTTGCAGAAATGCACAGCATTAATTGATGTCTATTTCTGCAAAAAATTGATCAAAAAACGCATGTGACCACCAAAAATTGCTAAAGTGGGGATCTGTTCCCTTTTTGGGGGCATAGAAGGATTTTAAAAGGGTACCCGGGTTGGTCCAGGTACCCATTGGTTTAATAATTTTTTTAGAGGGAGGAAGCTGAGCTTTTATGAATATGGGGTTATATAAATAGAGGAAAGAAAGCTGAGCTCTGTGATATAAAAAAAAAAAAAAGGGTTTTTTGTTTAGGGGAAAAGCTGAACTTGTGTAAATGGGTTATATGATAGTGGAGAGGGCTGGCTCTGTGATATATAGGGTTATAGGACAGGGGAAGAAGCTGACCCTTCCCGGGGTTGGGATTATTAGGGAAAATAGGGGAATAAAAGGAGGGAAGTGAGCTCTGGGGGAAATATTTTGGGGTAATATGATAGAGGAGAGAAGTGAGCTCTGTAAATATTTTGGGTTATTTGTTTGGGGTGGGGGGGAGTTTGTTTTTATTGGGGGAAAAATACCAAAGGGGTTAATATGAAAAGATGGGGGAAAAGCTGAGCTCTGTGATAGATAGGGTTTTTTATGATAGAGAAGAGAAGCTGAGCCCTGTTTTAAAACAGGGTTTTTGATAGGGGAGGGGGAATGAGTTTCTTTTGATTTTTTGGGGTTATTGACAAAAGGGGGAAAAAGCTGAGCTTTTGTGTTTTTTGGGTTTTTAAACAGAGGGAAAAAGCGGAAAGCTCTGTGATATTTTGGGGTTATATGATAGGAAGAGAGCGGACCCTCTGTGTTTTTGGTTATATGATAGAAAAAAGAGAAGTGAGCTCTGGGGATATTTAGGGTTTTTATGATAAAAGGAGGGGGAAAACTGTGCTTTGTAAATAATGGGGTTTTATGATAGGGGGGGAGGAGCGAGCTCCTTTTTTTTATAGGGGTTATAGGCAGAGGAAAGGAGCTGCGCTCTGTGTATACGAGGGGCTGGGGAAAGTTTTTGGGGGTTTTCCCCAAAAAAGAAAGAGATAAGAAGATGAAATTTTAAAATTATACCCACATATTCCCCACTGATTTAAACCCTTTTTTCATCAGTTTTCCAAGTTCTGTGAGCCTTAAAAAAAAGTGGGATTTGGGTTGGGCCCCTTTCAAACCAGTAACCCATAGAAAACCATGGCATCGGGAAATTTGGGGGAAATTTGGGGACCCTTGAGGTTTTTCAGGTTTTGAAAAAAAAGATGGGTAGTCGGGGGGAGCTTTGATCTGGTGATTAAGGTGGGGGGGTCAACAAGCTTGAAGTAGCTCCCCCAGTTTTTTGTGGTGCTTGTGCAGTGTGGCATAGGCGGGGGTCTTGCAGGAAAAAAGTTCCTACCCAAAAAAGTTTGCCGTTGCCCTTTTTGGGTTCAAAAGGGTGCCCCCCAGGTTTGGGCCAAAAATTCATTTTAATACCTTTTATTGATGTTGGGGAAAAATTGTGAAGGTTTGTCCCCTAGCAGCACGCCTTCCCTTTTCCCCGGAAAAACCCGACTTGATTTTTGCGCCCCGAAATTTCTTTGGGCGAGGAGGAAACCCCCGTGTTTTCCAAATTTTTGACTGCTTTGGCTTCAGGGTCAAACAAATTAAAACAGGTTTTCCCTCCCCTAGTGACCATTTGATCCCGGAAAAATTTCTTTTCAGTCCGGAAACACTGACAAAAAGGACCCGGTTTTTACTCACCCTGCTTTTTTATCTGTTGTTTAAACATTTTGGGGGCCCCCCCTTTGTATCTTTTTTTCCATGGGCATTTTTAAAAGAAACTATCTGCAAAAAAACGTTTTACGAGAAAAAACCCCATTTACGTTGCTATTCCCTTTTGCTTTAAAATTTTCTGATTCTCCGTTTTGAGGGGGGGGCACAGCATTGACGTTTTCCCAAAAACAAAAACTTTTGGTCATCCCGAAAGTTTTTTCATATGGTGCTGAAAGTGGCACGTTTTAAAATTTTTAAAACCCCGTTCTTAACTGTTTTGAAAATGAAGGGCATTTATCCCCAATTTTCTTTTGAAATTTCACATGAAAATCCTTCGCAGACTTTCCCTTTCAGAAACAAGAATTTTTTTCCTCCTCTGCTTTAAAATTTTCTGTTAAAATCGCCTTAGACGCCCCCATTTTGTTTTCTCAATTTCCTAGAAACAATGTTTCCCCTAAATACAATTTTACAAAAAATTTTTTAAAAAATTTTTTTTGCACATAGGGTTTCATTTGATGTAAAATTCTTTTCCATAGAAAAAAAAAAAAAACAAGCCCCAAAAATTTAGCAGCCCCCCGTTTTTAGGGTTTATGATAAAGGGGGGAGGGGGAGCTCTGTGATATATTGGGGTTTTTATGATAGAGGGGGGGGAAGTGAGCTCCCGGGTTTTATAGGGTTATATGATAGAGGAGGAAGCTGGCTCTGTGATATTTAGGGTTATATGATAGAGGGGGGGAAGCTGAGTCTGGAAAAATATAGGGTTATATGAAGAGGAGAGAAGCTGAGTCTGTGATAAATTTGGGGGTTTTATGAAGAGGAGCTGAGCTCGGGATTATTGGGTTTTTTTTGTTTGGGGAGAGGGGAAACTGAGCTCTGTGTTTATAGGGGGTTTTAAGTTAAAGGAGAGGAGTAAACTCTGTTTTTTTATTGGGTTATTTTAAATTTTTAATGGATTGTGCAAAATCTTTGCCTTGAAACCTAAAAGGGCAAAAATGGATAAAAGGGGGGAGGGGGGGGGGGGGGGGGGACCAAAAAAGGGGCAACCCCTATAGGGTATGCGTCATTTTTTTTACAACATCACTTAAAATTTAAAAATTTCTCACCTTTAGCTGGTTTTTAATATTGGGAAAGGTACAAAAACCCTTTAAAGTTTTTAAATTCAAATTCCCGCCCCCCTTTTAAACTCTTTCTACTTGGAAAAGAAACTTGATTGGGCCTTTTGGTAATTTTAAAATTTTTCCCCTTATTTTAAGGTTTTTTTTTTAAAAAAAACTAAAATTTTTTTTTTTAAAAAAAACAATTAAAAAAGTAAAAAACCCATGCGTTCGCACGCTTCCTCACGTGCTTCATCAGGAGTAATAATCCTCTTATCAATTGCTCATTTATATATACCCTTTTCCTATAGGACCACGATATATATGTATAGGGTATATATAAATGAGCAATTGATAAGAGGATTATTACTCCTGATGAAGCATGCGAGGAAACGTGTAGAGTTCTGGCCACATTTTTTAAAAAATAATTTTTATTGTTGTTTTATAAAAATAAATTAGTTTTATTTAAAGAGATATAATCCTTACATAGAGGGTAAAATTTAAATTACTCTAAGCACTATCAAGATCTCTCAAGTAGCAGTTCTACTGCCTCATCTAAAGAGATATATAGGGTTATATGATAGAGGGAGAGAAGCTGAGCTCACGTTTATTCAACTCACATACATGACATCTTCCCCTGTATCATAGAGTGTACAGAGCAAACTGTGAATCACTGTATGTGATCGGGGACTTTCACTGTCTCCCAAGGAGTTTTATCAGAATTTACCCTGCTCTTTACTCAAAAATACAGTTTAGATTATATAAACCTATATATCACAGAGCTCAGCTCCTCTCCTCTATAATAACCCTATTATCCAGAGCTCAGCTCCTCCTCAAAATCATTATAACCTATATCACAGAGCTCACTCCACCTCTATCTGTAACCCTATATATACAGACTGCTCTCTCCTCTACGTAACCCTATTTCACAGAGCTCAGCTCCTCCCCTCTATCATATAACCCATAATCACAGAGCTCAGTCCCTCCTCTATCAATAACCCTTATATCACAGAGCTCAGCCCTTCCTTATCCTGAAACCCCTTTATAATCATAGAGCTCGGTCCTCTCCTCTATCATATATTGATCTCAGACAGGGTAGCTTAAACAACCTGACACTTTCACTTGAATGGAAGCTCCGCTCTTTCTCTATTCCGATATTGTAGCTTACTGTAGGATAGCTTTTAAAGGCTCTTGAGTTTTCACAAGGCATTGAACAAACAAATTACACACACATACATATATATATATATATATATATATATATACACACATACACACACGCACAGTGTGTATGCAGTTATTATTATATGCGCTTCTCTCGGGACAGAGTTCCATTATGTCTCAGGACATTTTCAGTGATCAGAGTACCAGAAATCAGCCGCCATGGCGCACATTGTATTTCTTCATAATCTTGTTCTTGAACAGCAAGCCCTATGACTAAATCCAATAGATGGGAGAGTGCTCTTGAACCAACTTTAAGGCTCTTAATTCCTTACAATAGCGCTTTCGCTTTTCACATTGACTGATTTCACAGACCAGAGGATCGCAATAGAAGTCTATTCAATAGGTCTCTTCTTTGGATTTCATTTTTTCTGTACTCTCGGAGCTTAGTAATGTGCTTTCTACAATTTGCAGACCTAAGCAATGCACTTTACAAGGAATATGCTCTCTCCTATTTTGTAGCCAGTGATGTGAACCCATTATGACTGAAAATGAGTTGAATTTACAGGCAAATTTACTCCTGCTCTTATTTCTGGCTGAAATATCAAGAATATCTTTCAATGTATTTTACCCTGAGTAGAAAAGCTTATGTCCATTTGTCTGGGACCAACTGGGATCAAAATCGGCACATTATTATTTATAAGTAAAGCCATGTCCTGAGAACGAAATAAAATTATCATTATTATGATTATTTATTTTGAAGTGCCAATAATTCTAGGGCACTATACATTAAAAAGGGGATTTACACACATAACATTAGACAAACAAAATACATAATAACACTTAAAGAGGTTCTCTCACCATGCTGTATGTCTGGTTTGACTGTGGGTGGTTCTACAGTAGTGATTGACATTTACAAGGACTCTCTTTTTATTTGTTATTGTGCTCACAACTGCATTAATATTAAACTTTGTATTTCATGCTTATTAAAAATGTGTTAGCTGTCCTGCTGTGCAGAACAGGCAAAAAGTCTTGTCTTTCTTTCCTCCCTACCTCCTGCAAACCATGTGACTTTTGTTGATCACATGGCCTCAGAGAATGTTTTGTCATCACTCGGTGGGTGTGCTTTAAAGCCAGATTCAGCTCAGAAAAAAAAGCCCCCTTTAGTGAGTGGGGACCAAAGCATAGGGGAAAAATCTAGCTGCATTTAAACTTTTTCAGCCCGTTGTTTGGGGAATAGAAGAAAATTAAAAGGGGAGGGGAAAAAGTGTTTTTTTTTAAAGGGGAGCAAGGAAAGTAAAATTCAGAATTTTGGGGGGTTTTTGTCAAAGAAAATTTAGGACTGCAGTTCGTACAGTTTTTTCTTTTACAACAATAGTGACCATGAGTCCTATATATTTTTTTTCATGAAAAACAAGGTTTCAAGGCCCGAAGGGGGTTTTACCTAATTTCAGGCATAGACCATAGCCCTTGATATCTTTTGGAGGGAAGTCCCCAGATTGGGAATGCATTTGGGGGGGGTTTTTAGGAAAGGGGAAAGTTGGGGGAACTACCGACAATCCCACAAGCAGGAAGTTTTACTGCAAAAAATGGGTTTTATTTTGGTTAAAAAGAATAAGGAGGCAAAAAAAATAAAATTTAAAAGGGAAAAATACAAAAGGGAAATGGGGGTAAACCTTTCTTTTTAATTTTAAAAATGTTGGTTTTTAGTGATCTATAAATCTTAAAACCCCGTTTAAAAAAACCCCCTTTTAACTTACTATTTCCCCGCTAGCCTGTTACGGGGCATTGGCCCAACAAATGTTTTAAAAAAAATAAGGGGAAAAAACTAAAAGAGCTCTTAAGTTTTTTTCATTTTCCCAAAAGGAAAAAAAAAGCTCCGTGGGTTGGGTGGGAACAAACAAAAAAGGGAAAAGGGTGTCACCATGGGCAAACATCTGGTGAGCAATGCAAGCAGAGAAAGATGGTTTAGGGAACATAGGGGGAAACTTTTGTACAAAGAGAAGATAGGACTCCCTTTTTTCCCCTAAAAGGGGGGAAAAAAAAACAACAAAAGCATTTGGGGAATAGTCTTTTTTTACCTTTCCTACATTGATAAAAAATTTAAAAAAACAAATTTTGGAAAAAACCCCTTTTAAATTTTTTAAACACTAGCACAGAGGGAAAAAAACCTTGTTTGTTTAAGGGGTCACCAATTACTATGGAGGAAGAATTTAGAAAAGGGGTGAGGGGCAAAGAGGTTTTGTATTATGGGAGTTTGCAACAGTGTCTGTTTTCCTTAAAAAAAATTTTTTTTTTGGCTTACTTTTTTAAGGATGTTTAAAAGGGGAAGGGGAAATCTGATATTTTTGGGGATTTAAAGGGGAAGCCCAAGCAAAGTCTTGGAGGGGAGTTGGTGAGAAGTTTTTAAAAAGAGGAGCAGGAAAAAAAATTTAAAAAAAAGTTTAAAAAATAATTTATTTTATAACAAAAATATTCAATTAAATTTTTTACTGTAAAGCTTTTGTTCAACCCTTTTCTTTGGGGAGGTTTTTTGCATATGTCCTGGAAAAATGTGGACAGATATATACTCCCAACCCATTTAAGGGTGTTTGCCTTACCCGGTGCATAAGTCATTTTTTTTCGCCTTCCAAAGCTCTAAAAACCTAGGGGCAAACCTCAAGGGTCCCTCTGTACGGCCCCCAGCCATTTGTACAAAAACATGCTTTGTCTCTGTCCTCATACTTAAAGCAACATTCATCTTTTGACAGCTGCATTCAACTGATGGCATTGATATGGTGGACACTGTATGGCTGACGATCTAGTGGATTCTATTTTAAGCAATCTAAATGGGCTAAAGAGTAAAAGCTCATCTCTAGATTTTTCCTCAAAGGAGTTATTTCTGACACAATCATGGCAGATCCACAATATCTACCATAAAAATGTCTGATAGGTTGGAGACTCTAAAGAGAAACAGATGCGTTAGAAAGGTGGCTATGTATGTGTGTTGTTCTTTATAGTTATACACTAGTACTGTAGAGGGAATTGTTGGTACCCTTCCATTAACCCCTTACGAACCTATGACTTATGAGTATGTCATAGTGCTGGTAAGCGGCTTTGAAGCAGGATCGCAGCTCGATCCCGCTACACACCCGCCGGATGTTAGCAGCTATTTGCAGATGAAACCAGGTTACGCGTGGGCATCTAAATGAATGAAATAATCTGTGCCACGCACCTCCTTCACTCCAATCCGGACATCAGCAGCGATATCGCTGAGTCCCAATCGACTAACATGGCAGTGTGAAGCCTTGTGAAGCCTTCCATCGCTGCCAAGTTTTGAATTTCCCCACTTCCGGCCCCAAGCAGGAAGTGGGGAAACCGCCATCTTGGTACACCCTAATGCATTGTCTATTGTTTGTATTCAGAAATTCAGCATCAAATCATATAAAGTACTGTATATCACAGAGCTCAGCTCCTCTCCTCTCCTTTATCATATAATTCTATATATCACAGAGCTCAGCTTCTCTCCTCTATCATATAACTAGAGATGGGCGAATTTCTCAAAAGTTCGGTTCGCTCACTTCGCCGAATTTCCCAACAAAAATAACTTCGGTCCGAATTACTTTGGGACGAATCACGTTAAAAAACAGCTATTTCCAGGCTGCACAGAGCCTGCAGGGTGCTGTAGAACGTCGTGCCATGCTTAAATATGTAGAGGGAGCTTGGTTTGGTCTTCATTAGTGTTGAGCGATTATTATCGACAAAGTTGAAATCGGCACAGTTTTTATGGTGATCGGATTTTTTACATCATGCGATAATTTAGGATAAAATCTGTGCATCATCTATTAAGATCGCGCCATTTTCGGCGCTTCCTGTCATTTTGGCGGCCAGAAAATCAGATTACAGAATAGAGCAGGGTGAGATGTGTGTGCGACGTAATGACTGGGATGTGTATGGTTGCGATTGGCTGGAAAAATCACATGACCTCGTTTTACATAGAACAGCGTTTCCTGTTAAGCCTCAGTGTTTCTCAGCGTCTCAGAGCAGAAGGACCTGCGCTCTGCTTGTGTCCAAACAGCTCAGCGAAATTATTATATTTCTTCACAGAGAAACCTCTACTATTAGCTGTGATCCTTACATTTTAGTTAGATTAGAGATTGGAAGATTTTATGTAGTTAGGCAGAGAATTTTAAAGGACCATCTACCGCTGTAAAGTCACGGGGGGAGCGGAGGCGGGGCCCCCGCGGGCGAACACAGACAAGCTCTATAAAGAATACTGATAAAGTCACCAAGACTTAGTGTAACATTGCACTGCAATAGCTTTATTTTTTATCAGTTTTCTATTGAAATATTTCCTGGATATTGGGCAGCCTGAACTTATAGGATACACATCTTTTCTAGTAACTGCAGGTCTCTTTGTTATGTGCAAAACTCCACTTTTATTATCAGTATACATTTCAGATAGGTGTTCATTTTCAATTTTGCCCAGTCCACCTTTGTTGATACATCCACCTTGCACATGAATTTGAATCCAGCAATTTTATAGTCACCACAGGTGAATTGAAAGGTGCCAAAAATATCTTGTATTATACGAATACATAACAGATACGTGTTTTTTTACTTTGGCGTACTACAGCTTTGTTCATTGAGGCAGCTTGCACTTAATTTTGAATCCAGCAATTTTATAGTCACCACAGGTGAATTGACAGGTGCCAAAAATATCTTGTATTATACGAATACATAACATATACGTGTTTTTTTGACTTTGGGCGCACTACCAGCTTTGTTCATTGAGAGCAGCTTGCACTTAAAATCTGAATACAGCAATTTTAAGTCACCACAGGTGAATTGAAAGGTGCCAAAAATATCTTGTATTATACGAATACATAACAATTTCGTGTTTTTTGACTTTTGCGCACTACAGCTTTGTTCATTGAGGCAGCTTGCACTTAAATTGAATCCAGCAATTTTATAGTCACCACAGGTGAACTGAAAGGTGCCAAAAATATACTTGTATTATACAATACATAACAGATACGTGTTTTTGACTTTGGCGCACACAGCTTTGTTCATTGAGGCAGCTTGCACTTAAATTTGAATACAGCAATTTTATAGTCACCACAGGGGAATGATAGGTGCCAAAAAAAACCTGTATTATCCGATACATTTCAGATACTGTTTTTTCACTTTGGCGCAGGCCACTTTTATGATAGATCTACTTTCAGTTAAAATTGAAAACACAAAATTTTTTTAAATGAAGATTTGAAAATACCTTGATTTCCGAATAATTAAACCTTCCCCCCCCTTTGCCAGTTTTCCCCTTTTTGCCCCCCCCCCCAAAAAATTAAAAGGGCCAAAAAATCTTTAAAAAAAAACTCAGAACCCCCCCCCCCCCACCGGTTCTGAGCCCACAATTTTGTCCCCCTTTTTTAAATCCCCGGTTTCCCAAAAAACTTTTTATTCCCCCCCCCCCTTTTTTTTACCCCCCCCCCCCCCCTTTTCAAAGGGAAACCAAAAAAAATCAAAACCCCCCTTTTAGCCCCCCCCCAAAATGGGGCCCGAAAAACCCCCCCCCCCCTTTTTTTTTCCCACGACATTTTTGTTTTGGGCGCGCCCCCCCCCCCAAAACCCACCCAAACGGGGTGAAAAAAACCCCCGGATTATCAAACAAACAAACGGTTTTCCCACCACCAGGGCGCTGCCTTTTTCACTTTTTGCCCCCCCAAAATTTAAAGGGCCCAAAAAAACCCCCCAACCAAAACACCGGGTTTTTCCCCCCCCGCGGCCCGGACATTTTGCAGTTTTTGTCGCGCCCCCCGGGGGGGAAAACCCCTTTTAATTTCCCATTTCCGGTTTTTCCCCCCGGGCCACCATTTTAAGCTCTTTGCCCCTTTTTGGTTTTTTAAATACGGGCCCATGGCTTTTAAAAAACCCCCTCCCAAAAACCTCCCAAAAAATTCTTAACAGCGGGGGGTTTGGGGCGCCCCCCGGGGCCCCCCCCCCGGCGGCCCCCGCCCACACCAGGCCCTCCCTTCCCTCCCCCCCCAACCCCATCGCCGCCCAACCCCCCCCCCATTTCTTTGGGGGCCGTCCCCGCCCCCCCCCCCCTCCCGCCCCCCCCCCCCACAAAAGCGCACCCACCCCCCCGCCCAAACGGCCCAAAACCCGTTCCCCCCCCCCCCTTTTCCACCCCCCCCCGGAAAAAAAGCTTGGGGCAAAGGCAAAAACGACCAAAAACTCGCTCCCCCTTTTTTGGCCACAAAGGGGAAAGGGGCCCAAAACCAAAAACCGGGGCCGGGGGGCCCAACCCTTCCCCCCCCCGAGCCCGCGCCCCATGCCCAAACCCCCCCCCCCTCTCCAAAATTCCCCCCGCGGACCGGGCTTTTCCAAAATTTCGCCCCTTTCCACACGGGGGCAAAGTGCAACCCCCCCCAAAAAAACCCCCCCAAACCCCCTGAAACCCCACCCCCGGCCGAAAACCCCCCCCCCCGGGTTACGCCCCCAAAAACCAGAACCCTAAGCCGGCCCCCTTTACCAAACCCTTATTCCCCAAGTCAAGCCCCTTCCAAAAACGCTTTTAACAAGCCAGGGGGTTCCACCCCAAACATGTCTATCCCCATGCACGAATGATGGTTAAATAGGCCCTTTGAAAAAAGGAACACCCCAACTCCACCACTTCCACCCTGTTTTGTTCCCCCCTGCCAACCCCCACCCAGCCCTCCCCCTTTTCCCCTGTCAGGGGCCCTCCCTTTCGCCCCCCAAACCCGTGCCCATTTCCACAAGCACCCCCAAAGACCCTCCACCCTTCCCTTCCAAAACCATTTTAGACCCACCCCTCCCCCCAGTCACACCAGCCTTTTCCGGCCCATTTTGGGGGAGCGGCATTTCCCAAAACCCAAACCAAAACCTTTTTCCAGCCAGGGCCTTTTGGCCTTGAAATGTTTGCCTTTTTTGGGGGGGGGAAAAGGGGTTCCGCCACGTCTGGCCCTTCCTGCCCCCCCCAAAACCAGAAGCCGAGCAGGGATTTCTTTTGCAGAAAACCGTCCCTGCCCTGGCCAGCCACTTCATCTAAAATTTTTAATGCGTTTCCCGCATCTGTGGCCAAAACCCCATCTGACCACCGACACATGGACTAGTAAGCACGGCCAAGGCCGCTATATCTCTGTGACAGCTCACTGGTGAGCGGGTGGAAGCTCTGGGGGTAAAGGGGTCTCAGGCTCGGGCCCGCTCTTCAAAACCCCAGGGATTGGGAGGTTCTTTCCTCCAAGTCCCCCTGGTGGGATCACGTCCCCGAGAAACCAGTCCGTTTGAAATTAATCTTTTCTTGGGGACCGCCCACACCCGGTCAAGAGCTGTCGCTCTCCGCAAAGGACCGAGCCTGGCTGGGGGGGCCAAAATCTTGTCCAGGCAAGGGGTGTTCGTAACGGGCGAAATCTGCTGCCGCCCCCAAGTCGTAGGCTGACACATCCCTTGCCTGGCACATGTCATGAACCTGTCGTCCAGAAATTTCCCAAAGAGCTACCCGGGCTGGACTGCCTGCTGAGGAAGGCTCGAAGTCAAAATTGCACTCCGCCGTTCGCACCCCTTTGTCCCCCCCCTGGCTCGTTGCAGCGTCAGCTCGCCTCCCCGCAACCGTCTCATTTTTTGACGGGCAAAAACCTGGGAAATTTCCCCCCCTCCACAGCTCCAGCGATTGGGGCCGCAACGCAATGCCATTACGCATACGAAGTGACACCCTGGCCTACAAGCACGGGGTTTGGGCCTCGGGTGTTGGGCCACCGAGAGTGAGGGCAGGTGAAAACTCTGCACCACCTGCCCATTTTTAAGAAGCCCCAAAATGGCAGAGCGACAAAGCCCCCTTTTCACATACATTGTGGGGTCTTAGTTCTGAAACATCGTTTGGGCACTCTAAACAACAGGGCCCCCAGCGACGGAGGGGGAGACGGGCCAGAGCAGACACGGAGCCTTCTCTCCGTCAAATCTACAAGGCCCGACAGTTTCACAATTTCATCGGGCTTCATTAGGCAGTGGTTCGGGGGGTCAGACTAGTGCAAGGGGGCGCATCAGCCTCAGGGGGCACATCTCCCCAAGCAGGCTGTGGTTGAAGCTGTGGGCGGAGGCAGCGGAGGAGGAGGTATTTTCCCAGACAACCCACGTTTTCCGACGTCCCCCCCCTTTTTAAAGAGGTTGGGGCGAATTTTAGGGAGGAAGAAATGAGGAAAACCATTTTTTCTAGTGCCTCTCGACCAAGGCTTTGGGAAAACAAGGCTCCATCCCCACATGATCTGGATGCTCCATTTTCCCCAAAATGATCCTCGCATAAGGCCATCAAAATGAACAACATTACTGGGTGGCCACCCTCCTGGGTCCCCGGGACAAAAAAAAAACTCACACTTCCTTCCACCCACCCCAAAAGAGAGTAAATCAGGGAAAAGGGACCTTGCTTATGAAACTGGGAACATCTGTTTCGTCTGCTTCACGTTCCCCAAATGTCACGGTGGGAAAAAAATCAGCGACGTGACAGCGTAAACGCCAATAGGCGTACGCGCAGCCAGGAAGGGGGGCAAACCTAATGGGTGACCTTGGGAATCTTGTTTTTCCACCCACCAAACCAAAAAAACCAGGCACACATCCAATACACAAAACCAGCTTAAATCATGGTCACGACTACTGCGTTCAACACCGATGTTTTTGTATGTGTTCCGGGGCCCCAAAAAACTTTTGGGTATCCAAAAGGACGAATGGCCCGAGCTGGCTCGTCCGCCCTAAGGGGTTTTCCTGCCCCAAAACCAGCGTCAATCGAGCGGGACCTTCGCAAAAGCTGGAGGAGTCATTACAGACAAAAGCATCCGGCTTTTCCCCAGTAAATGTGGATCGTTTGAACTTTTCATCAAGATGAATCAGCATGGTCTCTGATGAATTTGGGCCCCAATTGCCGATCACCGATTATTGCCGGTCTACTTCACATTCCTCTTCAAACAAAATGGGCCTCTTGAAAACTTTTTTTTAAAATGACATTTCTAATTTCAATTTTTATTCTCTTTTCCCAACAGTTCATTTTTCTGGTTTTGCTTGGGTGGGCTGTAAAAAACAGATGTTTTCATGGCAAACACGGGGTTTCCCTTTACCATTTTTCTTTAGAATTTTCGCATGTAAAGGGGTTTTTAGTCTGTTTTCTTGAGATACAGCTAAAATTAAGGGCCTTTGGAACAGAAATGTGGTTTTTAAGTGCAATTTTTCCCCACAATTTTAATAGTGCTGAAAGCAATTTTTAAAAATTTTTGGGTCATGTAGCTGTGAATAAACAATAATCATGGGTCCTTTTGGAAAAGAAATGTGGGTTCTAAGTGGGATTTCTCCCCCAAAATTTTTAACAGTCGAGAAGTCATTTTTTTTTTAATTTTTTGGTCATGCTGCTTTGAAATGCAGCAAAACTACAGGCCTATTTTAAAAACATTTGGGGTTTTAACAACATTTTTTCTTCACAATTGTCCCAAATGGGCCAAAGGGTCATGCTTTTGGATTTGGGGGCATTTTGCTTTGAAATGAGCTATCACAGGCCATTATAAAAAAAGTTGTTTCTAACAGACATTTTTTCTTCCCAATTGTCAAGAGTGGGTCAAGGGTGATGGGGGCTGTCAGAACAGGAAAAGGAGGACACTGTTAAAGGGCACATAGGGAAAAATGACTTGTTTTTTCAAGATCTTTAACATAGCTACAAACCCTAATAGACAACCCTTAATACAATTAAAAAAAGAGAAACAAAGAAAGGGGGGATTCCAACCATTTTTAAAAAAAGTGTTCCTGAATTAAAACCCCAAAAAACTTGCATGTACAAAAAATACTGGTAAAAAAATCCCTGAAATTTTACAAGGGGTACAGAAAACTTGACCAAGTGGTATTCAGAGACTGGAGTAAGGAGCACGGAAAAGAACAAAGTACAGAGAAATTTTTTCCAGCACGTTGAGTAAAATAAAAAAAAGAAGCCAAGAAAAAGGGGACCGGTTGGGCAGAGCTTAACCACCAGTATTTTCCCAAATGAAGCTCAAAGGTCCCACCATATGGAGGGGGAAGCCTACCCCGGGGCAGGGACTAAATTTTCCCTGAAACTAAAATAGTTGTTAAAGACCCTTTTTTCCGGGCCTTTTTTAAAAGTGGGGGGATCAGGTTTTGGGGCCATGCTGGGGCCCAGGGCAGGTATAGTCAATGTCCTTTAAACTAAAATGTGGGTTTAAAGACTCCTTTTCCCCCGCACTTTTGAACTTGGGGGCAGACAGACCTACCGGCTTTTAAAGGGGGCAAAATACCTACCTGGGGTACTAAAAAGGGGCACACCTGGCTTCTAAATTGGGCAAAACCTACTGGCTTTCTAAAAGGGGGGAAAACCTACCTGCAAATAAAGGGGGGCAAAAACCTGGCTTCTAAAAGGGGGCAACTACCTACCCCGGCTTTTAAAGGGGGGACTACCCCGCTTCTAAAGGGCAACACCTACCTGGCACAAAGGGGGGCCTACCTGGGTTCTAAAGGGGGCAAATACCACCTGGTTCTAAAGGGCACTACCTGGGAAATAAAGGGGCACTACCTGGCTCTAAAGGGGCAACTACCTACCTGGCTTTTAAAGAGGCAACTACCTACCTTTCTTTTAAAGATGGGAACTACCCACCTTACTTTTAAAGGGGGCAAATACCTACCTCTTCTAAAGGGGGCAACGACCTACCCGTTTTTTAAAGGGGGGACTAAACCCGGGTTCTAAAAAAGGGGGCAACTACCGGGCTCGAAAGGGGGGCAACTACCTACCTGGCTTCTAAAGGGGCAACACCTGGCTACAAAAGGGGGCAACTACCTACCTGCTTCTAAAGGGGGCAACTACCTGCTTCTAAAGGGGCAACTACCTACCTGGCCCACTAAAGGGGGCAAAACCTGGCTTTTAAAGGGGGGCACTACCTAAAATACTAAAGGGGCAACACCTGGGAACAAAAAGGGGCAACTACCGGGGAGACTGAGGGGGCAACATCCACAGAGAAGGGGCAACACCTGCTTCTAAAGGGGGGAACTACCTGACACAAAGGGGCAACTACCGCTACAAGGGGGCATCTAACCTGCCTGTAAGGGGCACTAACTGGTTATGGGGAGGGCTACTACCTGGCTATAAGGGAAATTTACCTGGCTTTCTTCCAAAGCCATTATGCAGTTAGGAGGAGTGGGTGAACTTTTGAAGGGGCGTGTCAACACCAAAAAAGATGGGGTGTCCATGCAAATTTTTGCTGCGGCGCGCTACGCGCACCGCCCTCTTTAGTCTCCTGCTTTTACTTTTTCAAAAGTTGGCAACTATGCCTTAGGATTAGTGTTGAGCGATTGCGTTGGCTATCGAGATCGATCAAAGTCGATAGTGGGGCCGATCGTAAAGTTTTTCGATAGTGAGCGTCGATTAGAGCGATGACCATTAAATTCTAATGGAGAGCAACAACACCTCATTATTACACCCAAACAGGCTGAAGAAGATGAAATTAACATCCACACAGTCAAATGGATACGTGCTACATCTTAGGCAACACACTTAGGTTTATAAAAGTCACAGAAAAAAGTCACAGCCCATTCACTATCCCTGTCTTGTACCACAGCCTGACCCTTAAACCTGCATCACCCACAAATAAAAATTGCCAAAGGCAGTATGATTTAAAACCATCATGTCCATGTTAAACGGGACATTGAATATCCCTGTCCTGGAACACAGCATGAGCCCGAAACCTGCAATGACCCCCGGATTAAAAAGTGCCGGCAAAAAGGAGTCTTTCAACCACCATTTTAGTTGAACTGGACATTGACTATACCTGTCCTGGACCGCAGTATGACCATTAAACCTGTCTGACCCCCAATTAAAAAGTGCCGGGGAAAAGGAGTCTTTAATGTCTGTATCTGTTTAGTTTTCGTATAATACACGGTATTTTTTGCACCTTTCAATTCACTGTGGTGACTATAGAATTGCTGTTTAAGATTTACGTGGATGCTGCGTCAATGAACAAAGCTGGGGGTGCAAAAGTCAAAAAACACGTAACTGTTATGTTTTGGTATAAATAAACGGTATTTTTTGCACCCTTTTAATTCACCTGTGGTGGGAAAATAGAATTGCTGTTTTAAGATTTACGTAGATGCTGCGTCAAAGAACAATGCTGGGGTGCGCAAGTCCCCAAAAAACGAACTGTTATGTTTTGGTATAATAAACGATTATTTTTTGCACCTTTCAATCACCCGTGGGGAATATAGAATTGCTGTTTTAAGATTTACTAGATGTGCTCAATGCAATGGGGTGGGAAAATCAAAAAACACGAAGTTTTTTTTTGGGTTAATAAAAAGGGATTTTTTTGCCCCTTTAAAAAAATGGGGGAAAATTTTGAATTGCTGTTTTAAATTTCGTGGTGCTGCGCAAGAAAAAATGCTGGGGCGCAAAAAACAAAAAACACGTGATGTTTTCTTACGTACCGGTATTTTTTTTAACAAACAACCCGTGCGACTACAAAAATTGCTGATTTTTAATTTTTAACTGCAAGGTGACGGAGAACACTGAGGCGAAACAGGAAAACCTGTTAAATTTAAAAAAAAAGGTCAATTTATTTTTCCAGCCCAAACGAACCCTCCCCCCGTCTGAGTCGCACTCCCATCTCACCCTGCCTTAAATTTTTTAATCTGATTTGCTGGCCCCCAAAATTCAGGAACGCCAAAAGGCGCGATCTTAATAGATGAGCCCGTTTTAACCTTAAAATGCATATCTGGAAAAAAATTCGCCCATAAAACAGTTGCGCGGCGGCAGGATGGGCCACCACTCGAGCCAGTTTTCTCCCGGCCACCGGATGGACGCTCATTGTTTAGCGGGCCGGGTGCCAACGTTCTCCCGCCACCTTCACTTTCTCCACAGATTCAAATATACCCCATTCGGGTCCTCCCTGTCTTAGCAAAGAATGCCCCACCCCCGGTAGGATTTTAAAAGCCCAAAGCTCAGCATGATGTACTGCCCCCGTGCCTCGCTGAGCCCCCGGCCCCTATTTTTGGACCTGGGAAAGGGGGTTTTTTTACCCCGTGGCGCTTTCCCCCCTCCACTGCTGTACCCGCTGACTCACAGCCACACGACCCCCTTTTTGGGGGCCCCCGTGCCCGATCGGGAAGTGGCCCCTTCCCTGCGAGATGAACCCTTTTCCCCGGACCCAAGTGCGGTTGGTACTCATCAATCTAAAATTTTTTTAAACGTCACTGCGTCCTCATCACCCCTTGGATGAGAGGTGACCCCCCCACAACAACCTCCCCCTGCCACTCCCACATCAATTTTGCCGCCTACGCAAGAAGATGGCCCCCTTTCTTTGCTGCCAAATACTGTTGACTGCCCCCCTCAAAGTTCATCCCCTATATAGGGCGCTGAGCCCCGACCACTAGTAATCTTGGCTGAGGGGAACCTGGGAAGAGGGGGGTTGAGGGCAGGTGGGCCGCTGACCCGCTCCCGGGCCATGCCAACAAAAGGGGTTTTGGCTACGTTCCACCACTCTTGGCCCCGGGGTTTTCAGATGAAATTTGGGGGAAGTATGACCTTCAAACCCAAACAAAACCCCTTGGGGTTTTAGTCAGCACACGGCCCCTAGATGACCGGCAGTTGTGGCCTCACCCCGGCCCCGCTGGACGTCCCCCCCCGCTAGCTCACCTGGGGCCCGCTCCAGGAATTTTTACCATGCCATACGGTAAGGCCCGCCTTCTCTTCCCACAAACTTTTTGTTCAAAAAAGTACAAACACTGTTTGATGAAATATCTGTAATGAAAAACACACCCTGTATTTTACTCCAAATTAACCCATAACAAGCTGGGGAACCCTTGGATAAAATTGCGTCCCCAAATGGCAGGAAAAAATTTACTTTATGTGCCCCTTTTAAAAACCTGTGTTTTTTACTGAAAGTAAAAAACCAAAAAAGGCTTAATAAACCTTTGATATGAATTTGACAGAATTTTTTTCTGTGGGGGTAAAAAGAAAGTTTCCTTACTGGAAAAACGCAAAAAAATTAGTTTAAACCCGATGTAAATTGCGCAAAAAAATGAGCGCCACAAACTACCGCTTTGTAGCGTTTACAATGGTTTGTAATTTAGCTCACAACAAAAGAAAAAAAAAGTAAATTTAACCTTTGCTTGTGAAATTTTCACATAAAAAATTTTTTTTTTGGCGGTGAAAAAGACTGTTTCTTTTTGTCACCCCAGCACAAACAAAGCTTAATTAACCCCCGGTGAAAAATTTCCCAAAAAAATTGACCAAAACCCCAAATACTAGTTTTAGCGTGTTACAATGGCTGTTTCTTAACCAAAACAACAAAAGAAAAAATTTTTAATTAACCCGCTTGTAATTTGCTACAGGAAAAATTATTTTTTGAGGAAAGACGGTTTTTTTAGTCACCCCCGCCAAAACAAGTTTCAAACCCCCGGGTGTAAATTGTGCCCAAACAAATTTAGCAAAACCCCAAATTCTACTTTTACGTTTTACAAGGGATGTTTTTTAAAGTACACAACAAGAGAAAAAATTGTAATTAAACCTTTGTGTGAATTATGGGTACGGAAAAATTTATTATTTGCGGGAAAACGTTTTTTTTTTATCACCCCAGCAGCAAAACAAACCCTTTTTTAACCCCCGGGTGAAATTGGCCAAACAATTTACAAACCCAAACTTCTAGCTTTGTAGGTTTCAATGGGGTTTTTTTTATGCTACACAACAAGAAAAAAATTGTTAATTAACCTTCGCTTGTGAATTATTGCTACGGGAAAAATGTATTTTTTGGCGGTGAAAGACAGTTTATTTTAGTCACCACAGCAGCAAACAACGCTTAATAAAACCCCTGGATGAAAAATTTGCGCCAAAAAATTTGAGCAACCACAAACTACTAGCTTTGTACGTGTTACAATGACGAGTTTTTACGCTACAACAACAAGAGAAAAAATTTGTAATTAACCTTCGCTTGTGAATTAATGCTGTCACGGCCCCGTGCCACTTTCCTGCCCTTACGCTGGGGCCCTTTGCTGCCGAACCCGCAGTGTCCCTATGTTCCTATCGCAGATCTGTTTCCGTTGCAGTGTCGCTGTGGAGCGCTCCGTAGCTTCTGCTACTCACCTTGATTGCTGCTCCCCATCTTGGCTGTCGCCCTAATTTCCCCTGTCTCTATAATGGGCGGCGGCCACATCTTCCCTTCCTTTATTCCCACAGTGTGCAGCAGGGTTGGGCTTCCTCTGCCAATCCCCTTCCACCTGTGGGTTTATAAGCCTGCTTCCCTCACACTCCCTGCCTGATCCTTGTTGTGTCATGTTGTTGTTTTTGTTTTTGTCTCTTGGTGTAGTCTGTTGGTGTGTTTTCTGATCTGGTTTGTTAGCAGTCCCGGTTGTGCCCATGTGGTCTCTTTGTGTCTCTGTCTTTGTATTTGTGAGTTTACTTTCATTGTTCTCTGCCAGTGTTCCTGCCCTGTTCATGCCTTTGGTTTCTTGCCTGAGTTTAGCTTACGTCTCTGCTTATGTTTCTTGGTGTCTGCAGTCTGTCTTTTTTATTGTTCCCTTTACCTTTTGCTTATCCCCTGTTTGGCATCTGTTTTTGTCCTGTCTTTGTTTGTACCTGCACATATTTACTTCTAGTCTCCTTTGTCTCTGTCCCATTCTGTTGGGTGCCTACCTTGGCACTTCTGCCTCTCTGGTCAGCTGCCACTGCTGGGGATGCTCTGGATGGCGCCTGGTGGCTGTTGGGGTCAGTAAACCCTTACCATCAAGGCTCTGGAAAACCCTTGCCCGATGGCCACTTGGTTACGTCCCTGGGAGCAAGCCCGGCAGTGGCCCCAGTGGGTCCACAAACCCCTTTACCCGCTCACCACATGTGGGACCGTTACAGTAGGATCAGGCCATGGACTCCGCTGACATTTTGCCCTCCTTTTTTTTTTGGTCCATGTGCAGGTCTTGTTTTCTGGCTGTCTCTGTGGGTGGGAGTGTTTTTTCTTTTTGGGCAGGTCTTGTGGTGATTGGGAGCTGCTGGCCACTCCCCAGCCTTTTTGAGTCCCAGTGGCTTACAATCTCGCCCTGAGCCTTCTTTATCCCCGTGGCTAACGGTCTCGCCCAGAGCCTTCTGAGTCCCCCCTGGCTTACGGTCTCGCCCTGAGCCCCCTTTTGATCCCCCCTGGCTTACGGTCTCGCCCTGAGCCTTCTGAGTCCCCGTGGCTTACGGTCTCGGCCCTGACCTTCTGAGTCCCCCGTGGCTTACGGTCTCGCCCTGACCTTCCTGAGTCCCCGTGGCTTACAGTCTCGCCCTGAGCCTCTGAGTCCCCGTGGCTTACGGTCTCGCCCTGAGCCTTCTGAGTCCCCCGTGGCTTACGGTCTCGCCTGAGCCTTCTGAGTCCCCGGGCTTACGGTCTCGCCCTGAGCCTTCGATCCCCGTTGCTTACGTTCTCGCCCTGAGCCTTCTGAGTCCCCGGCTTACGGTCTCGCCCTGAGCCTTCTGAGTTCCCCGTGGCTTACGGTCTTTGCCCTGAGCCTTCTGAGTCCCCCGTGGCTTACGGTCTCGCCCGAGCCTTCTGAGTCCCCGTGGCTTACGGTCCCCCACCCTGGGTTCCCCTCCCATTTTGCCTAGTGCCCCGTTTGTTCCTCCTGTGCACCCCATTTCCTAGGGATTCCCCGTACTGGCTGTGTAGCCTGTAGTGGTTTGTGGGTTGCCCCCGGATTTTCGTCCCCAGACCTAGGTGGGAATTTCCATTTTGTGGATTTTGGAGGAGGAGGAGGGGCTTAAGGAGGGGGGTACTGTCACGGTCCGTGCCACTTCCTGTCCTTACGCTGCGGCCTCTGCTGCGAACCGCAGTCGTACCTATGTTCCTATCGCAGATCTGTTTCCTGTTTGCAGTGTCGCTGTAGCGCCTGTAGCTTTTGCTTTCTCACCTGTGATTGCTTGCTCCTCCATCTTGGCTGCTGCCCTAATTCCCTGTCTCTATAGAGGGCGGCCCGGGCCACATCTTCCCTTCCTTTATTCCCACAGTGGTGCAAGCAGGTTGGGCTTCCTCTGCAATCCCCTTCCACCTGTGGGTTTATAAAACCTGCTTCCCCCTCACACTCCCTGCCTGATCCTTGTTGTGTCAGGTTGTTTTTGTTGTTTTTGTTGTTGTCTCTTGGTGTAGTCTGTTGCTGTGTTTTCTGATCTGGTTTGTTAGCAGTCCGGTGTGCCCATGTGGTCTCTTTGTGTCTCTGTCTGTGTCTTTGTCAGTTTCCTTGCCTTGTTCTCTGCCCGTGTTCCTGCCCTGGTCATGCCTTGGTTTCTTGCCTGAGTTTAGCTTACGTCTCTGCTTATGTTCTTGGTGTCTGCAGTCTGTCTATTTATTGTTCCCTTTACCTTTGCTTATCCTCCTGTTTGCATCTGTTTTGTCCTGTCTTTGTTTGTACCTGCACATATTTACTTCTAGTCTCCTTTGTCTCTGTCCCTATTCTGTTGGTGCCTAGCCTTGGCACTTCTGGCCTCTCTGGTCAGCTGCCACTGCTGGGGACTGCTCTGGGATGGCGCCTGGTGGCTGTTGGGGTCAGTCAACCTTACCATCAAAGGCTCTGTGAAGATACCTTGCCCGATGGCCACTTGGTTACGTCCCCTCGGAGCAAGCCCGGCAGTGGTCCAGTGGGTCCACTACCCGCTTTACCCGCTCACCCGTTACATATGCTACAGGAAAAATTTCTTTTTTGGTGGTGAAAGATGGTTTATTTTAGTCACCACAGCAGCAAAACAACGCTTAATTAACCCCTGGATGTAAATTGCACCAAACAATTGAGCAACCACAAACTCCTAGCTTTGTAGCGTGTTACAATGACATGTTTTTTACGCTACACAACAAGAGAAAAAATTGTAATTAACCTTCTATTGTGAATTAGGCTACAGGAAAAATGTATTTTTTGGCAGTGAAAGACGGTTTATTTTAGTCACCACAGCAGCAAAACAACGCTTAATAAACCCCTGGATGTAAATTGCGTAAAAGAATTGAGCAGCCAAAAAAGAAGTAGTATTGTATTGTAAAAACGCTGTTTCTTTAAATGAATACAACAGGAACAGGCTTAGATCCCCCTTGGATATTCAATGTGCTGTGAGCAGATAGCATTAAAATGTATATGCAGCTGTACTGAACGCACACTGGGCTACAGATCCAATACCCCACAAAATCAGAAATAGAACGTTAAGAGAAGCAGTCTCTGAGACAAGCTGAGACACCCCCCAAAAATCGCTGTAATAAAAATCAGTTCTTCAGTAAAGCTATTACAAGCAGCCACGGCAGCACCTCCCTAAACAGTACAGTGAGAGGAGTGTGAGCTTGCCAGCGTCGCGCCCGGACTTATAAAGTGCGGTGACGTCACAGAATCCCGCCGGTCTCCGATTGGCTACATCTCTGCACATGTCATGCAGGCTATGCCCTTCTTCCTCCCAGAGTGCTTTGCCCCATGTAACGCCATGTGCTCGCAGCCATTTTATCAATCAATAGCACGCTTCATTCACCCGAAGTACCCCAAACTTCGACTTCGTTCAGAACCGAAGTTTTCCTGAAATTCAAATTTTTTAAAATTCCACTTCTTAAAAAATTCCCCATCTCAAATTAATAACACTAAATCACAACTCAGCTCCTCTTTATAAACCTATATTCAAGAGCTAAAGCCCTCTCCTCCTCATATAACCCTATTATAAAGATCTCAGCTCTTCTTCTCTACTTTATAAAAATCACAGAGCTCAGCTCCTCTTCTTTATAAAATTGTCCTATATAACCGACCGGGCTCCTCTCCTTATCCAAAATTAAAAATTTTTCCCCAAAGCTCACTCCCTCTCTTACTTTAAAACCCTATTATCACAGAGCTCAGACCCTCCCCTTCATAAAACCCATAATCACGAGCTCAATCCTCTCCTCTATCTGAAACCCTATATATTACGAGCTCGTTTCTCTCCCTCTATCATATCCTGCCTCTTAGCCAGATTACCCATTAAGGTTCCTTTTTAAAGGGTGAAAAAATAGGGTTTTTTGGTGAAACCTAAACATTGACCCAAAAAAGCAAAGAAAATTTGTTAGGGGTGAAGAGATAAACACCACCTAAAAACGCTTTTTTTTTTCCACTATGCACATAATTTCAGAGTTTAAGGCCCTTGGGACTGTACCCAAACCTCCCTGATGAAGTCACAAGTGGATAACTGATGACAAATTTAAGAGGCAGATAATACAGATGGTGACCAAAAAGCTCAAAATAATTTTTGAAAATAAAAAAGAGGGAACCCTAGGTCTAGACATCAGGTAGATTGCATTACTTTTTCGGCCCTTTTCCAAATGGACAAATGGGGAAAAATTGCCAAGGAGATCACTGTTGAAAGCAAATCATAAAAAAGCAAGACTGTAATTTGCCAAAATGCATATTGACGAGCCATAGAGCTTCTGGAAAAATGTGTGTTTGATAGAATAGACAAAACTGGAGCTTTTTGACAAGTCACGTCAGCTCTATGTTCACAGACGCTAAAATGAAGCATACAAATAAATGAACATTGTACCTACTGTGAACCATGGAGGAGGCTGGGTTATGGTTTGGAGCTGCTGTGTTGCATCTGGCACAAAGCATCTTGAATCTGTAAGGGTACACCGTTATCTCAAGACTCTCAAGGCATTCTCAAATGAAATGTGCTTTCCAGTGTCAGAAAACATCCAAGAATGGCTAAGAGCAAAGTAATGGACTATTCTGAAGTGGCTTCTACGAGTCCTGATCTAAATCCTATTGAACATATGTGGAAGCAGCTAAAACATGCAGTCTGGAGAAGACACCTCCACATCTGAGACAGCTGGAACAGCTCATGAAGAGTGGGCCAAATACCTGTGGACAGGGGCGGAAGTCTCATTGAGAGTTACAGAAATAGTTTGTTAACAGTGATTGCCTCAAAAGATTGCGAAACAAAATATTATGTTTGGGGCACCATCATCATTTTTGTCCTAGCCAGTTTCATTAGTTTGTTTTTAAACTTTTTTCACTGAACCACAATTCAAAAGCAATATCTGATTTGCATTAGTTTATTTTTGGTAAATTTAAATTTATTTTTTACTTTTGTCAGTTTCTAGTTATTTCAGTGACCATAATAACATTTTCTTTCTTTAACGGAAGGGTATCAATAATTTTGTCCATGTGTGTTGTAGTGAAACAGCCACACTAAATGACAATGTGGTTTTTGGATCAGAAAATGTGCACCTGTGTACAATTTGTTTTGCACGCTCTTTGCATTTAAAAACGGTCTAAAAAATCAACTCACATTAGTGATTTAAGCTTTCGGCCTCTTGTATATAGAAGAACTAAAATGTGGGTATATGCATAGAAATGAACTGCATACAGTATCTGTATATATTTTAATAATACCAAAACCACTCACAACTAGAAATAGTTGCAACCCAAACTACAGGACATAGTAAAGAAAGGTGCATCTATGTCAGAATAACTCTATAATATGGCATGTGCTGGAGCATGCCTATACAAAGAAAGACAAATATTAACCAGGTAACCATCTAAAAAGGTTACCTTAAAATGGTAGGTGGGCATAAACAATTTGATCAAAGTCTGCACTAAAAACCTCCATTTTGTAAGTATAGAAGAGTTAGCAGTAATGCAGCTTAGATGTTACGTAAAGCTCAATGTTTGCATGGGCTTTAGTGGCTGCTGGTGCTGCTTTATTTTTGTGCTGGAGAATTCGCTTTTTTAATGAAAGCCAAAACAGCTTGCACCAATGTCTATGTCAGCTGTGGATGGTGGTGATGGCTATTTTTTTTAATTGTTTTTTGCATGCTGCATTTGGATGCATGCTTCAACGCCCTTCAGGTCCTTGTAATGAGTGGAGCCTGTTGTCCCTTGGCCCCACATCTCTATAATTAGAGATGGGCGAATTGACTCTAACGAAGTGGAATTCGTTTAGAATTTCAGGAAAACTTCGTTTGGAACGAAGTCAATTTGGGGGGATTCGGGGAACGGATTGAAAAATGGTGCGAGCACATGGGGTTAACATGGGGCAAAGAAGTCGGGGAGGAAAAACTACCCACATGACATTCAAAGGAAGCCAATCAAACCAGGGGATTCTGTGATTTCACCGCACATATAATTCCGGGGCACGACCGGGCTGCTCACATTTCCCTCCGTGCTGTGTAGGGAAGGTGCTCTGCTCATGATACTCATACAAAGAACCTTTTTATACAAAAATTTTTGGGGGGCTTCAAGGGCTTCTCAAACTGCTCTCTTACGTTCAATTCTGATTTTGTGGGTTTTGGAACGAATCCAGGTGCCCAAAATTCGGGCTGCCTCATTTAATCATTGCCATTTCTTAAAGCCATTGAAAAATCCAAGGTATCTAAGCCTGCTCCTTTTTCAGTAAAGAAACACTTTTTTTACAATCCAAAACCACTTAATTTTTGGTTTGCTAAATTATTTGCCAATTTTTGATCCAGGGGGTTTAAATTTAAGTTGCCCGCTGTTGTGGTCACTAAAAAAACGTTTTTTTTCACTGCCAAAGAAAAAAATTCCTTACAAATTCATACCAAGGGGTTTAAATTTCAAGTTTTCGTTTTTGTGTTTCCCTAAAATACACGCCGTTTTGAAAAGGCCCCCTAAACGGAATTGTTGTTTACAGCTCAATTTCTTTTCGCAATTTACATCCAAGGGTTAAATAAGTATTTTCGGGACGTACTTAGTAAAAGAAACGTTCTTTTTTTACCGCCAAAACCAATTTTGCCTTTCTAATTTTTATATCCAAAATTAAAACCTTTTGTTGCTTTTATATTTATAAAAATACATAAAAATACACAGTGTTTTTAAACGCACATCAATCAATTTTCCTGGGCCCTTTGTGGGGCGCAATTTTTATATTTAAAGTTAGTGGTTCATTTGGGGGTCAAAAACAGGGGGGTATTTTCAAACAAATCTTTTTTCAAACAGTGCGTACATTTAGAACACACGTATTCAACAAGATGGCAGCTCTTCACCCAGGCACAAACATTTCCCGGGCAGGCCCAGGTCCAGCACACCAAGGGACTTTCACGGGTCCACTGGGGACCACAACGCCCGCATCTAGCCCCGTGTTTTTAGCAACCCAAGGGTTTTTTAAATTTGGTTGACTAGTCATCCACTTCCCCCAATGACATCGAAAAACCCCAACCAAAGTCGGTGGAAATTTTAACAAACCCTTATTTGGGGCATGGCCCAGAGCGGTCAGCCCCACCTGCCCAACCCCCCTGCCCATCTGGTTTCCCCCACCAAGATCCCTAATGGTTGGGGTCGCCCATTAAATACGGATAACAATTTGAGGAGGGGGGACAGCGCCGCACAAAAAATGGGGGCCCAAAACCCCCGTTCTGCAGTAGGGCAAATATAGATTAGAGGGCAGGGAGGGCAGTTTGAGGGGGCCTTTCTCAACCAAACCGGGGAGAGGACAGCATGACATGAAAAACAAATAGATGATGATACCGACCGCACTTGGAGCCCGGGGAGGGAAGGCTTCATCATCATCAGGAAAGAGGCTCAGCTTGCGCACGGGAGCGGGCGCCACAAGTGGGGTGTGGGCCCTGAGTCCAGATAGCAGCATTGGGTCGGAGCCAAGCGCCACGGGGGAAAAAACCCCCTCCCCATCCAAAAAAGTACAGCACAGGGGGTCACAGGCATTTGGGAAATCACTCATCGGACATTGGGGGGTAAAATCCGATACCGGCGGTGGGGCAGTTCTTTGCTAAGACACCGGAGGAGTCCAATATGGTAAAATGTAGAAAACTTTCAGAAAGGAAGCGGGCCAGACTAACGTTGGCACCATGCCCTGCGTCAACACATGCAGCGTCACCATCTGGGGGCCTGGGAGAACCGTGGGTCAATGGGTTTGGGGCATCATGCCGCCGCGCAACACCGCAGGCGCCCCCTTGGCACCTCCATTGCAGCCATCAAGGGCCCCCCACCTCGCAAAAGACTATTTTCTTTGCCACATCTCCCGTCCATGCCCTGCTCCGACACTCATGCGCCAGCATCGTTCGCGAGGGATTTTAAAGAACAACATAGCTCCAACCTCCTAAGGGGCAGAAGCTACCGGGGCCCCTTCCAAGTTGTTGATGCTGCAGCCCTCCCCTTTCCAAATGGTGGGTCGCACCGTTCAAGAACTAGGGTTTTGCCCCAGCCAGATGGAGAGTCCCAAACCGAAATTTTTTTTCCAAAAAGGATACCAGACTCAAAATAATAAACAGAAGTTGGGGCCCTCCTTGAGCTTATCGGTTTGTTCCAAGGGCACGGGGAGCGCGACGTCTGACTGTAAAACGGTCAGGCCCAGTACTTCCATTACCCCACTGGGGGAAGTGCTTCCTGCCCCCCACACCAAACCTTTGGGCAGGAGACGGGGCTTTCTCCTCCATTTTTTCAAACGAGCCCTGCGCCAAATTTCCGCCGCCCCTCCCCCCCACCACCACCACCACTCATCCACAATACTGCTCCATAACCACATGTGTAGGCCACGGGGCACGCGTTTAACCTGGCTTCCTTGGCGACAAAGTCACACAGGGGAAAACTGCCTCGTCATGCAGCAAGAAATCGATGTGGGCTTTCTCCCGAAAAATGCAAATCGAACCATGGTGACCGACAATGGGAGGAAAAATGTGTCCCCCCTGCACCGAGGAGGGGTCCATGCCCCTGCTCCATTTTCAATCTGGTTGTGAAAAAGGGCCTGAATCTTCCACCACTTCAAAGATTCTGAAAATGGCCAGGAAAAAGTGTTCCTTCATCCTTCCTACAAACCAGGGCAACCCCTCAGTTGCAGCGGCAAAACGGCCTCCCCTAACACACTCTGATATGCATGTTCCACCCTTGAATTCCCCCTGCACAGTTTGGGGCCGACTGTAAGAACAAAAAGGGCCCTTAACTTTTTTGATGATCCAGGGGGCGGATACCCCTGTTAACTTGAAGTCAGCCCGTGGCACTCACTGATACCTCCCCTTTGTTGACCATTCGAGGGCCCCTTTTTTTTGTCCTCGCCAGACTACGGGAATAACGCCATTCCACTGCTTCAGTCCTGGGCAGAGCTGAAAATCTGTCGGGGAGGGGCTTTGGGGACGTTGACACACTCACGGCCCCCATGATCCGGGGGACTGAAATGGAGGGGGGAGGGGGGGGGAGGACATTGGAGCAAGCATTGTCTGGTGAAATGAGTGGATTTCCCCCCGGGACATAAGAGGAGAGGACCGGAGGAGGGATGAGATGAGGAAAGAGAGCAGATACCCGCAAGCACCGTGGGAATACAGTGGAGTGGAGGCAGACCCCCGGACAGATGGCCCCAGCACTGATTTCCCGGGCTATGAAAGCGAATAGTACAATCCGACAGAGGGATGATTCTGTCCTCCAACCTATTTACCCCGCTCCGTCCAAAAGGGACCTTTTTCCCAAAAAAGGGAGGGGCAAACCAAAACTTAAAGGGGAAAACCCCGCATCATTTGGCCGCTGCCTATTCGGCATCGCCCTCCCTGACAGGTCTTCCGGGGGGGTTCTTCATTTCTCACGACTACTGCGCGGGTGCGGGAAGGGGGGGGGGGGGAGGGAAAATACCAGCTCCATCACAACAACCCCAAACTAGTCACTGAAAAGCACTTTCCCTTTACCCCCTAAGGAAAGCAACGCCAGCACAGCGACCCGACAGGGCCCTGAACAAACCCCCTGGGCACACCGCCACCCCCAAAAAAAACCCTCACGGGAGCCAAACTGGATGGTGGGCCCCAAAATTGCCAAGTTGCGTGGAAAGCTTTCCCGCACGCCAGTAGTGTGGGATTAGAGCGGTGTTTAGCGGCGGGGGCCCCTCGTTTTCCCCCAAAGGAAAACCTCTTTTCCACGGAAATTGGAACGACTGACCTTTTTTCAAAAATCACGGGGTTGGGCCCTATTTCCACACACCATCCTTAGGGGTCAGATACTCAGCCATAGCCCACCCAAACGTGAGAAATGAGTCTATTTAAACACCTGCCTCGCCACTATTTTGATGCCGCCCCCTGCCTACCACACTCTGCTTTCCCTTTCTCCACTCCTACCACCATCTTTACCAGGACTGGTTTTCCAAACCCCCCTCCACACTCGTCATTGTCCACTCTCACCTCATGCTGCGCTGCTGCTTTGCGCTGCAGCACCCCCACCCTGACATGTCCACTGTCTGACCTCATCTGCTGCTCCGCGTCCTACTCTCTCTTGTGGCCACTCGTGCCTACTACTGTTTTGCCACCTCCAGAATGTCATGTGCCACTGTCTGACCTCATGCTTCTGCTGTGGCTGCTGCCGTGCCCTCCATACTGTGACACTGTGTCATTGTGCCACTCTGTGGCCTACTCCTGTTTTTGCCACCTCCAGAATGTCATTGTGCCCTGTCCGACCTCATCGCTGCTGGGCTGTGCCGTGACTACACACTGTGCATGTGCCACTCTGTGGCTACCCCTTTTTTTTGCCACCGCCAGCATGTAATTGTGCCATTCTGACCTCATGCTGCTGTGGCTGCTCCTGACTACGCCTGTGCATTGGCCACTATCTGACCTCATGCTGCTGATGTGGCTTCAGCTGTTCCCTCCACACTGTGTTATTGTGCTACTCTGTGGCCTACTCCTGTTTTTGCCTCCTCCAGAATGTCATTATGCCACTCTCTGACCTTATGCTGCTGTGGCTGCTGCCATCACCTCCACACTCTGTCACTGATGTTGCCACCTGAGCTCTCAGCTTGTTTTTTTCCAGCTGCCGCTGCCGTGACTTTATCAGGCTACATTCCCGCTTCAGTTTTTTGGTCAGTTTTGCCCTCTTAAGTGCCCAGGGAATTTTATAGTGAAGCGATTCTAAGAGCGGCGGCAGCCATGTGCATGTCATACTAAAACACAACATTGTATGAAGACCAAACCAAGCTCCCTCTGCATATTTAAGCATGGCACGACGTTCTACAGCACCCTAGAGGTTCTGTGCAGCCTGAAAATAGCTGTTTTTTAACGCAATTCGTCCCTTAGTAATACGGACCAAAACCAATTTTGTCGGAAAAAATTGGCGAAGTCACCGAATCGAATTTTTGAGAAATTCGACCATCTCTATCTATAATTAGGGACCCACCTCATAAGGTTACCTTGACAGGGTAGGTGGACATACACAATTTGATTGAAGTGTACACTAAAAACCTTCATTTTATACATGTAGAAAATATAGCAATGGAGCTTAACTGTCCCATGAATTCAATGTCTGTATGGGTTTCAATGCCTAATGGGTGCTGCTGTATATTTTGTTATATATTTGTTTAAGCTGCCCTTCACCGAAAACAAACTGGATGTATATAAGTGTGCTTTGTGTTGTGCTTGAGACACTGTACATGTGACCCAGGATGCATGTATAATAAACAAATTATCTATTAAAAGCTTTATTTGTTAATTGTTTTGATATTATCGCTTCTCTCTTGTTTAATTTCCTCCCAGCATGTTGAACCGTCTTTGGGGATTAGGAGCAATGTGTATAAGACAATTAAAAGCTGCATATTTTTTAAATGTATCCTTTGAGATTTATGCAATAAAAAGTTAAGTAATGACTGTTTAATCAAATTTTATTTTGATGAAAGGCAGTTAATTACATAATTTGCAATGCAAATTTCAGATATTCAATTAACTAATTCTATTTCTGAATCTGTAAGGCTTCAGTTTCTGCTTATATAACTTATAAATAACTACAGTATAAATAAGACTATAATCATTGTCACTTGGGCGATCACATGAGTGCCATGGGTCCAGCATCTTGAACCCCCTGCAATTAGCAGTTGTCTCTGGTGGAGGCTCCAGCAGAACATTTTCTTAATTTGTTGACCATACATGGACTATTGAGCAGTAGAAACATGTTGTCAGGAGTGAGGATTCACTATCTGGCATTACGACTTATGAATCTGGGTTTGGCAAAGGCTTGGAGAATGCTACCTACAAAATTGCACAGTGCCTATTACAGCATTTTGTGGTCAAGGGATAATGGTATGTAGATTTTTTCGAAGCTTTTCTCCAGTAAATGGTGGCATTAAATGTTACAGCATGTAAAGATATTTTGGGCAATTTAACCCCACCCAGTTTGTGACTACACTCCGGTTTGATCCCTTTTGTGTTCCAGTAAAACTTTGCAAAGAGTGGGAGTTCATAAAAACATGGTCTAAAAAGTTTGGTGTGAAGAAACTTTAAATGGCTTCTGTAGGACTATGTACTTCACCTTGAAAAAAAGATATTTTTCTTACTCTCACCTGTATTCTAAAATTCATGGTCAAGGCAAAGCATAATTAGTTTTTATTTTGGGGGAAGGCAAACAAAGTTTGGGGGCGAGGGGGAGATGGATGTTAAAGGGCTTGTGTGAGAAACCCCAAAAAATAAGAACATATAATGGAGGAATACAAAGGATAAGCAGCAAATATCTGTCACAATACATAATACAGTGTTTGAATTACTTACAAACTCTAATATTGCCTATTGCTATGTTGGACCTCTCTCTTCACTGGGGGTGGAGCTATATGATGAGAAGACTCAAACAATATTTAAATGTGGTTAGAGATGGGTAAGGGTATAAGAAAAAAAAAAAGAGGTGAGGTGACCACAGCACTTTGGGCAAGTTGGAAGAGTAAATAACAGAAATATATATAACACTTGGGAACACTCATTTTGACCCCGCCGCACCTGCCAAAAAAGTTCGAATCCATTTTTTTGAGTATATTTTGGGCACCGATTCAGAAAATGACACCCACCACTATGATCTCTAGTTTTAGATATCCGGCATTGCCACCTTACTAAGAATATGCTGCTGAAAGTAATGGTTATTTAATATTATACTAAAGAAATGTTGGAAATTTATGTGAAACAGAAAATATATACATTTTTGAACATTTAAAGAACACATGCAAACTAAAACATGAATATGCATGAGCAAATTCAATTCATCTGCACTACATAGCTATAAACAAATGAATCACAAGAACAATGTAAAATCATGTTATTAACATCTCAGAAACCAGAGCTGCTAGAACAAAATGGATGGTATTTTCAGACTCAGCAGCACTCAAATACCCAGAAAAAGTCAACATTTCTAGGCACCCCAAAAAAATTTTTTATTTTTTTTGTTTCCCATTGTAATTTTCCTACAATATTATACATGTAAAACCCAATACAATAATGTTAATAGGTAAAAGAGGTTTAAAAATAACTAATAACTAATATTAAAATTAGTAAAAAAATCAGAGAGGGTGTAATTAGTGATGAGCGATTGTGTCAACTATCGTTATCGATTCGATAGTCGATATCGGCAATTATGACGATTTGCCTATAGTAGATTCAACAGATCTATCGACGACTGACATTTAAGTCTTTGGCGAGAGGAACACACTTAGAGATGGCGAATCGATTCTAACGAGAGTGGAATTCGTTCGTTAGAATTTCAGGAAAAACTTCGGTTCTGAACGAAGTCGAATGTTTGCGGGTACTTCGGGTGAACGAAGTGTGCTTTTGATGATAAAAGGCTGCAAGGCACATGCGCCTAATGGGCAAAGCACTCTGGGAGGAAGAAAGGGCATAGCCTACATGACATGTGTGCAGAGATGTAGCCAAGCAGACGATCGGCAGGGATTCTGTGACGGTCACCGCACTATATAAGTACCGGGCGCGGACGCCAGGGAGCTACATCCTCTCACTGTACTGCATCAGAAGGTGCTGCTTGGCTGATTGTGATAGCTCTCACTGAAGATGAATGATTTTCTTACAGCGATTTTTGAATGGGGTGTCTCAGCTTGTCTCAGAGACTGTTCTCTTATTTCTAGTTCTGATTTTTTGGGGTTTTGGATCTGAAATTCCAGTGTGTGTCCACTGCAGCATGCATATACATTCAATATCCAAGTGGGATCTAAGCCAGTTCCCTGTTGTATTCATCTTAAGAGAACATCGTTTTTACAATACAAATACCACTTCATTTTTGGCTGCTCAATTCTATTTGCGCAATTTACTCCAGGGTTAATTAAGCGTTGTTTTCGCTGTGTGGCTGACCAAAGAAAAAATAAATAAAACGGTCATTTTCAAATATGCAAAATATATACATTTTTCCTGTAGCATAATTCACTAAGCGGAAGGTTAATACTAGTGCTTGAGCGATTGCGTTGGCTATCGAAGATCGATCGCATAGTCGATAGTCGGTCCCGCTATCGATTAGGTTTTCGATAGTGGCATCTGATTATGACGCGATGGACCATTAAAGTCTATGGGAGGAGCAACAACACCTTTCATTATTACACCATCCAAAGGCTGGAGAAGCTGAAATTAACATCCACAACAGTCAAATGGCATAACGTGTGCTACATCTTAGGCAACACACTTAGGTTATAAAAGTCACAGAAAAGTCACAGAAAAAAAGTCACAGACCATCTTACTATCCCATGTCTGTACCAACAGCCTGACCCTTAAACCTTGCATACCCACAATTAAAAAGTGCCAGAAGGCAGTATGATTTGAACCATCTTGTTACTTGAACTGGACATTGAATATCCCTCGTCCCTGGAACGCAGCATGAGCCCCAAAACCTGCACTGACCACCACATTTAAAAAAGTGCCGGAAAAAGGAGTCTTTTCTACCACCTTTTAGTTGAAACTGGACATTGATAATACCTCGTCTGGGCACGCACAAGCATGAGCCCCAATTCCTGAATGACCCCCACATTTTATAGTGCGGAAAAGGGTCTTTCAACCACCATTTTAGTGAACTGGACATTGACTATACCTGTCAGGGCCACAGCATGAGCCCAAACCTGCATGACCCCACATTTAAATAAGGACGGAAAAGGAGTCTTTCAACCACATTTAGTTGAACTGGACATTGGACTATACTGTCCTGGGCCACAGCATGAGCCCCAAACCTGCATGGACCACCACATTTTAAAAAGTTGTTACGGATAGAGAAGGAGTCTTTCAAACACCATTTTAGTTGAACTGGACATTGACTATACTGTCTGCGGCCCAGCATGAGCCCAAACCTGCATTGACCCCACATTAATAAGTGCCGGAAAAAGTAGTCTTTCAACCACCATTTTAGTTGAACTGGACATTGACTATACCTGTCCTGGGACACAGCATGAGCCCCAAAACCTAGCATGACCCCACATTTAAAAAGTGCCAGGAAAAAGGATGTCTTTCAACCACATTTTAGTTGAACTCGGACATTGGACCTAGCACCTGTCCTGAACGGCCACTCAGCAGGACCCAGGCACGGAGATACAGTGGTGCGGTGAAAGCCCCGGCTGGCATCCGTCATCTATTAAACACGCAGGTTAAAATGCCCTGATGACGCAGCAACGAAAACTGTCGTGCTGAAGCAGAGGTGCGGAAGTGGTGAGAACTCCTGCCTTCCTACTCGTACACAGTCATACTGGGTAGCGCTTGCCCACTCCGTATGAGTGTGGACCAATTGGAGCTTCACTTGGAAATACTGGTGGTTACGCTCAGTTACACCAGGTGACCTTTATCTTGGCATTCTTTTCTATTTTATCAACGTGTTGTGGAGGAAATGGTTTTTGTACTTTGTTCTCTGTACGTGCTCCATACTCATGTCCTACTGAATACCTACATTCTGGTCAAGTTTCCTGACCTCCTTGTACAATTCAGAGGATTTTTTTTAACAGCTATATTGTACATGCAAGTTTTTTAGTACTTTAATTCTAGAAAAAACCATTTTAAAAATAGTGATGGAATCCCACCATGCTCTTTGTTTCTCTTTTTTTCATTGTATTAAATGTAGTTTGTGTCTCATACAGGGATTGGATAGCTAAGTTAAAGATCTTGCCAAAAAAAAGACATTTTGCATATGTGTCCAATTAACAGTGTCCTACCTATTCCTGTTATCTGACAGCACCATCACCCTTGAGCCACTCTTGACATTTGTGAAAGACAAATGTCTGTTAGAAACACATTTTTTAGAATAGGACTGTTGAGTATAGCTGGGTCACACAAAATGCACCCAAAAATTCAAAGCATGACCTTGAGCCACTTTGGTCAAATGTGAAAGAAAACAAATGTCTGTCGCTCGAAACAACATTTTTTAGTATAGGACCTGTAGTACTAGTGATGTCACAGCAAATGCCCCCAAAAATTCAAAGCATTACCCCTTGAGCCACTTGTCAATGTGAACAAATGTCTGTTAGAAACAACCATTTTTTTATAATAGGACCTGTTGTAAGGTATTGCATGCATTTCAAAGCAGCATGACCCAAAAAAATTATAAAAAATGGGACTTCTCAGCCACTCGATTAAAATTGTGAGAGAAAAATGCCACTTAGAAGCCACATTTCTGTTACAAAGGACCGCATGATTATTGCTGTACGCTCACAGCTACATGACCCCAAAAAATTATAAAAATGACCTTCTCAGCCACTATTAGAAAAAATTCGTGAGGGAGAGAAATGGCCATTAGAAGCCACATTTTGCGTTCTCCAAAGCGGACCATAGTTATAGCTGTATCTCACAGAAACTGACCCAAAAATTATAAATTGAGCTTCCAGCCATATTAAAAATTGTGAGGGAGAAAAGCACTTAGAAAGTCACATTTTCTGTTCACAAACGCTGACCATGATTATTGCTGTATCTCACAGCAACATGACCTCACAAACCATTGCAAGCGAAAACTTTCTTAAGATAAAAGTGAGTACATGGAATACTGGTGTTGTCCTGAACCTTGACTGTCTTTTACAGTTCCTCACAGCAAACAGCAAAATGAACTGGATTGCGGAAAAGAGAATAAAAATTTGCAGTAGTAAAGAAATGATCTTTTTAAAAAAAATGTTTTCAGAGGACCATTTCTTTTGAAAGGAATGTGACTAGTAGGACTGGCAACTAATCGATGACCTCGGCCAAATGGCGGCCAACTCATCCATCAGTGATCCATGCCTGATTCATCTTGATGAAAGTCAAACGATCCAAATTATCTGTGAAAAAACATGATCGCGTTTTTTTTCTGTAATGACTCTCTCCAGCTGTGGCTGAAGGTCCGGCTCAGATATGACGCTGGCTGCTGGGCAGGAACAAACACCTCTATGCGTGACGAGCCAGCTTGGGCCATTCGTCCATTTTGGATACCCACGAAGTCTATTGGGTCCGGAACACATGCAAAACATCGGTGTTGAGACGCAGATAGTCAGTTGCACCATGATCTTAAGCTTGATCTCTGTGTGTTTGTTGGATGTGTGCCCTGCATTTGCATGCGTTGGTGAGGTGGGTAAACAAAGATTGCAGAGTCACCATTAGGCTTCTGCCACCTTGCCTGCTGTGCCGCTACGCTACTTGGCACTCTTACTGCTGTTCACGTCGCTGATGTTGTTCCACCGTGACATTTGGGGAATGTGAAGCAGCACGCACAGATGTCTCCAGTGATCATTCAGCAAGGTCTCCATTGCCTGCATTTACTCTCTATTTGGGAGGGTGTGGAAGGAAAGTGCTGATTTTTGTTTGTACAGGGGATCCGGGGGTGGCCACAGTAACTGTGTGTTCATTTGATGGCCTTCCTGTAATGCAGAGATCATGTTGGGGGAAATGAGCATCCAAGCACTCATGGAGAGATGGAGCCTTATTTCCCAAGCATCTGGTCGGAGGGGCACTAGCAAGACTGAGATTCCTCATCTTCTCCTCCGCCTCAAAATTCGCGCACACATCTTTCACAGGCAGGGACGTCGTACATCGGTGTCTAGGAATACCTCCTCCTCCGCTGCCTCCGGCACAGCTTCAACACAGCCCTGACTTGCCTGAGTTGATGCACCTGAGAGCTGATGCGGCCACCTTGCACTAGCTCTGGACCCGAACCACTGCCTATGAAGACCGATGAAATTGTGAAACTGCTCGGGGGCATTGTGGATTGACGGAGAGGAAAGGTCCGTGTCGCATCATCTGTGTCCTGTCTCTCCTCCGTCGCTGGCGGGACCTGTTGTTTCAGAGTAGTCCAACGATGTTCCAGAACCTAAGATCACCACATTGCTCATGCTGAAAGGGCATTGTCCGCAATGACATTTTGGTTCTTGGCTTCTTCAAAACTGCCAAGGGATGGTGCAGAGCTCTTTCACCTGCCTCCACTCTCGGTGGTTTCAACACCCCGAGGTCCGTACCGCTGCTTGTTCAGGCCACCTGTGTCACTTCGTACTTGACTAATGGCATTGCGCTGCTTGCCACGTCAACAATGAGACGGTTGACGGGGAGGCGAGTGACGCTGCAACGGCGCAGGCGGGACGAAGCAGGGTGCGACGGCGGAAGTGCGGAACTCAGACCTCGAGCCTTCTTCGCAGGACAGTCCAAGACCCGGGTTAGCTTTTTAAAAATTTGGGGAGACAAGGTTTTTAATGACAGGTGCCAGAAAAGGGATGTGTTTCCAGCCTCCCGATTTAAGGGCGGCCAGCAGATTTGCCCTTTACCCCCAAAACCACCTTGCCTGGCACGGTTCTTGTAAACCCGGAGCGCTCGGTTTTCGGTTGCTTGGGCCCCTTCCACAGCTCCGGACCTGTGTGGGGAGGGTTTCCCCAAGGGCTTTTTAATTTCAACAGGGCCCCCTTGGGGTTTTCGGGGCCAAAGGGGAGCCCCCAAAGAGGACCTTGGGGGAAAGAGCCTGCACCATCCTGAGGTTTTTAAAAGAGCTTTGGCGCGAGCCTGAGACCCCAACGTCCACCCCAGAGGAACTTTCCCCCGCTCCCCCAGTGAGCTGTAAGGAATAGCGGCCTTGGGCCGTGTTTTTAGTCCAGGGTTGTCGGGGGGGTGAGATGGATTTTTTTCCGGGAAACACGATGCAGACAACGCGTTTTGAAATTTTGATGACACTTTGGGGGCCGGGCCCAGGGAAAAAGGAGGGCTTTTTGGCAAAGAAATGCCTGCTGGGGATTGGTTATTGGGGGCAGGGGAGGGCCAAAGCGTGGCGGAACCCATCTGTGTCCACCAGGGCGGAAAAGGGAACATTTCCAAGGCTAAAAGCCCGGAATGCCGACAAATTTGGCTTTTGGGTTTGGGTTGGGTTTTGGGGTTAAAAGGGTTTTTTCTGCTCCCCAAACCTGGAAAAGAAGGCTGGGTTTTGGGCCCGGCCCCGTACGGGTGCAGGTCGTCAAAATGGGGGAAGGGAAGGGGTAGGGATGGGGGCTCTTTGGGGGGTGGCTGGTGGTAAATCCCCCCCCCCCGACGGTGGGGCTGGAAACGGGGTGGATTTCCCCCATCATGGGCTTTTCGAGACATGGGCAGTGAGGAAAGGGTTGGTGGGGGGCGGGAGGAGGGGAGGGGGAAACAAAGGGTGTGAAAAGTGGGGTTTGGGGGGCCCGGCGGGGCCCGGGCTGGTTTTTTTGGCCAAAATGTTCCCTCCATTTCAACTCATGCATTCGGGTTTCCCCGGGGACCCAACATGTTTGGGGTTGGTTTAAACCCCTTAAGGGTTTTTTCCTCTAAAATTTTGCGTTTTCGGCCCAAAAGGGGGCATATGACATCGCGGGTGAATCAGGGCTTGCTCAAAGAAGGCCCGGGTTGAGAGGTCCTGGACCTTTTTTACGGCGAAAAAGCGAGGAGCGGGGTTTTTCGGGTGAAGTGGCTGGGAAAAAATCAGCGGACTTCTGCCCGCCCTTCCCTTTTTTTTGGGGGGGGACCCCCTATTGACACTACCCCATTTGTCTTCCCCTTTGTCCCCCTGATGAAAACGCTCGAAAACAAAAATTTTGCGGAAAAAGACCAGGGGTTTCCCCAATGTCGTCACATCATCATCTTCAACAAAAGGTGACCTTGGTCGTCCCGACTTTCTGCATTCCCGATACAAAAAATCATGGGACATAAAGACTAAGTAAAAAACCTTTAAATTTTAAAAGGAATATTGGAAATGCATTACTGCTAAGGAAAAATATAAAAACCCCGGGACCTTAGTTTACGTATTTGGGTCAAAGATTGTATTAAGCTCCCTCCCCAAAAGTCAAGGGGAAACCCCGAGCAGGGGGGGTCCCTACACTAAATTGGGTTAAACACTAGGCGTCCCAAACCAGACTTTCACCTTCAGGGGATGGAGGAATACAAATTTAATTATCCTGCACTGTTTTATAAAAAAGGCAGTGTGTGCAGCAAGCCAAAGAGATCGCCAATTTCCAAATGAACTACAAAAAAATACTTTGGTTGCATTTTTAAAATTATTGTGAAAAAAACAAACTTTGGGGCACACTTGGAAAAAGGAATATATCCCTTAAAAAAACAAACAAAACATTGGGGACAAATAAAGACTAAGTAAAAAAACCCCAAGTATATAGGGGGGATTGGAAAAAGCATTACTGCTAAGGAAAAAATGAAAAACCTGGGGCTCTTGTTTACATAATTTTATCAAAGAATTTTATTAAAACCACTCCCCAAAAAGTCAAGGGGTCCCAGACAGGGGGTTTCCCCCCATAAAAAATTTAACCCCCCAATAGGCGTCAATCCAGACTGCACCTTTAGGGGAAAGGTAGGAAATTGCAATTGAATTAACCCGCAAATGGTTTAAAAGAGGCAGTGTGGGGCGCGGCCCAAAAAAGATTTGCCCAAACTCAAAAAAACTACAAAACCCAAAATTGGCTTGCACATTAAAAAAATATATTGTGGAAAAAAAACAAGCAAAAGGGGCACACTGAAAAGGCAAAATAAACATCTTTTTCAAACATCATTTTTACACTAAAGACTAAGTAAAAACCCCAAGCTATATAAAGGGAAAATTGGAAAAAGATTTTGCAAAAAGGGAAAAAATTTTAAAAAACCGGGGCTCTTTGGGGTTTTAAAAGTATTTGATCAAAGTTGTATTAAGTCACCTCCCCCAAAAAGTCAAGGGGGGGCCCAGAGCAGGGGAGGGCCCTACCTTTAAAAAATTTTACTCACTAGGGCAATCCCGTACTCCCACCTTCAGGGTTTGGTAGGAACTTTTTAAATGAAAATTTTTCCCGCACTGGTTTAAAAGAGGAGCTGGGTGCGCAAGCCAAAGAGATTTGCCAATCTCAAAAGCCCACAAAAAAAAACGTTGGCTCTGCAAATATAAAATTTTGCCCTTTTGTTTTGCACCTATGCTTGTGTTTTTCCCCTTTAAAAATTTTTTTGCAGAGCCAAAGTATGTTTTGTTCATTTGAGGGTTGGCGATCCCCTTTGGGGTTGCTTTCACACGCTGCCTTTTTAAACCAGTTTCAGGATTTAAATTTAATTGCTTTTTTATCCCCCCCAACCCCCTACCCTGAAGGTGCAAGTTTGGATTTGACGCCTTGTGAGGTAAAAATATTTAGTGTTTGGGGGGTCCCCCCTGCTCTGGGAAACCCCTTTACGTTTTGGGGGGGTGTGCTTTTAAACCCAAACTTTTTTATCAAAAACTGTAAACTAAGAGTCCAGGTTTTTCATATTTTCCTTTGGGGTAATGCATTTCCAATATTCCCATTTGCTTTTAGGTTTTACTTTGTCTTTAGTGTGCCACTGATGTTTTTATTAGATGTATAAATTGCCTTTTCAAAGTTGCACCTATGCTTGTGTTTTTTTTCAATTTTATTTTATAAGTGCAGAGCCAAATATGTTTTTTAGTTTTTTTTGATTTGGCGATCTCTTTTTTGGCCTGCACACAGCTGCCTCTTTTTTAAAACCCGTGCAGGGAAAAATTCCCAATTTCTTTTCCTACCTTTCCTGAAGGTGCAGGGCTGGGTTAAGCCTTCCTTGTGAAAAGGGAACATAAATTTAGTGTAGGGGGCTCACCTGCTAGGGTCCCCTTGACGTTTGGGGGGGGGAGCTTAATACAAACTTTGTCAAATACTGTAAACTAAAGGGCCAGGTTTTTCATTTTTTTCCTTAGCATTAATGCATTTCCAATTTTCCCATTAGCTTGGGTTTTTCTTGTCTTTAGTGTGCCCTGATGTTTGTTTTAGATGTTTATAATTTTCCTTTTCATGTGCACCCATCTTGTTTTTTTTTCACAATATTTTTTTTATGTTCAGAGCCAAGTTTTTTTTTGTAGTTATTTGAAATTTGGGGATCTTTTGGGTTGCTGCACACAGCTGCCCCTTTTAAACCCGTGCAGGGTAGTTTAATTGCAATTCCCCACCATACCCTAAAGGGGCCCCTCTGGGTTGACGCCAAATGGGGTAACTTTTTTTGTGTAGGGACCCCAAAATGCTCTGGGGGGCCCCTTGACTTTTGGGAGGTGGGCTTAATACAATCTTTGATCAAATTCTGTTAAAAATTTAAAAGTCCCAGGTTTTTTATATTTTCCTTAGCAAGGTTTAAAGATTTCTAATTTTTTCCCATATAGTTGAGGTTTTTCTTAGTCTTTAGTTTTGCCTGAATTTTTTTTATTAGATGTATATATTTTCCTTTTCAGTGTGGGAAACCTATGCTTGTGTTTTTCCAATATTTTTTATATGTTCAAGCCAAAGTAAAGTTTTTTTCATCCGAAGTGGGGCTTTCAAGCAAGGGGCCCTGCAAGGCTTGTGACCGCCCGGGGTTTTTGCCCATTGACCGGCTTTTTTTCACCTCCTCTGATGGGATCAGTAACTGGGGTCAAGCAGACTAAATCAACCCCCTTTATCTTTTAACATGCCTTTTGACCCCAACCCCATTTTTCATCAAAGAGGTTTTTTCAGACCAAAGGGGGGAAAATTAATTTCCCCCCAGTGGGGGGGTACACGATTGACATTTGGGTGCTTATGTTGGACGGTTTTGATGATGCGATGGGCGACATTTTTTGGCCCTGAGCGAAACGAGGAGGTTAAAAACTGTAGATGCAGGTTTGGAATTTTAAACCCCTGAAGGACAGATTGGCGACGATGTTCGTTACGAGATTTACAGGGCCCGACCCCGCGATGACAGGCCTGACGGTCCTTTCAACTTTACGAAAAGCTGGAAAGCGGGGTTGTCGCCAGCACTGGAAGGGCACCTTTTTTCTTGGGTTTCCCCCTAC